>JAOYSI010003475.1:0-15118 GCA_025775065.1 Hiodon alosoides
CATGTTACCCAGCCACGCATGTAACCCAGCCACGCATGTTACCCAGCCACGCATGTAACCCAGCCACGCATGTTACCCAGCCACGCATGTAACCCAGCCACGCATGTTACCAAGCCACGCATGTAACCCAGCCACGCATGTTACCCAGCCACGCATGTTACCCAGCCATGCATTCATTTATTTGAATGACAGTGGGGTATGAAAGTAGTAATCGAAGGTACAACTCTTGGCCAATTTAGTTCATTTAATTTTGTTTTTGAAAAGTTTATAATCACAGCCAGTCCCTGGATTTTGCATCATTTTAAAGGAAAGTTCCCTAGAAAATCATCAGGGGTAAGGCAGAACCAGAACGTCCCACAAAGAATTTTCCCATTATGAACTTTTTCTTGACCTCGCGTCAGATTCCAGTAAAGTCACGCAGGGGGGCGGGGGGCGGGGGTGGGGGGCTTGTAATTAACCAAGCCTGTGGTGATGCGTATCGCCCCAACGGCTGCGTCCGACCCCACTGCATTCTTTCCGATCTCCGCCACGATCTGGCAACTCAATAAAAGTCCACTTAAAGAGGACTCGAAAGGCGAAGGGAAATAAAATACCCAGTAAGAGAGAAATCGCCCTTACATTTTCAATAGCTCCAGATCTGGTTTCCGCCTGACAGCTGTTGTTTGACATATTTTAGGGTTCAACATGATCATAATTACCCTTTTTATTTTTGCAGTGCTTAGATCAGATGTTGACAGGTTACACTTATTAAGCTAACAATTAACAGTCAAGGAAAGAGACTAAATGTTATATTTTTGTTACCTACTGGAATATAGTTACTGGGACAGCACATGTGTACGAACAGAAGAAACAAACGTTATATATAATGCAGCTCTTCTAGTTCAGGGCCCTCGCCTTCTTTTAGTCCAGGCTCAGTAACTCAGTGTAAAATTAACACCTGTGTTAACACTGCCAACACTGTGACAAATGATCGAGGGCGAGTGGCATGTGATCGATACCTGTATGAAAAATAAATAACAGATGGCAGGCAAATTATGGTTTAAAAATCAATCTTCCTAATCATCTCTGTCACAGCTGAAAAGAACACATTGCAATACTGCGCAGGACTATACTTCCTCCACCCTGACCCTGTGTCTGCACTAATTTGTTTTCTGAAAGTTTTCCCAATTTAAACTAAAAGGCAGAGAGCTGGAGAGCGATGGGGAAAAAGACAAGCAGCGGATGTCTGTATTTTTGGTAGAAGTCTTTCAGTCTCAATCATAAATCCAGATTCGGTCCGTAATATTCAGCTCAAAGATGTGCATGTGAAAAAGAACCCAGAGTTGGGTTGACTCTGCGGCCGTTTGTTCAACTAATCCCTTTAAATTAAGATCTGACTCCAGACAACTAGGTTTCCCGTGCCATCACGCGTTTTCCCGCGGCGTGTAACAACAACCACCTACTTAATGAGCGCTCCGTTCTCCATAATTACCCCGGCGAGGAGAATTCCGTGCACGCGTCATCACATGAAAGAAGCTAACAGAGGAGGCCTCTTGTTAGCACATGTCCGAGTTGTCACTCTGAGCCTCTGCAGAACTGCGCTTTTAATCGTTCACTTAATCACCGTCCTGGAGCAGACAGCGGCACGTTCCTCTCCGGGGCCCCGAGCTTCGACGCGAGTACAAAAGTTAAATTGTCAGAGGGAGCGCGTTCTAAATGCAGACGACCACATGACACCCCTTCATCCTTCGCTATCAGACATTCTCACATTACTAATTTGACTCCAATAAAAATGAATTACATTGACAAGACGGAATGGCACAGTTGATGGGTGGTCTTGGGTTAACATCATACATTCTTATAAACCACATGTGTAATATTTATAATTATTTCTGTCTCCAGTCCATAAAATACATAATTTATTAAAACCAATCTGCATATATACGGTAAAAAAATTACCGCGGAAATTATTTTTTAAATATAGTTTACTCAGAAAGCACATTCGTTTCCAGAGCAAGCATATGATTTCGCATATTGAACAAGACATTTGTGAAATCATTGATGGGTATCGCTTTTTGTTTACCTCTGGTGTTTCTAGGAAGCGCTGAAGCTTACGATTTAGTCTTTGCTGATATTTCCCTTCGCGGTTTTTTGTTAAGAATGTAACTTTAAACTAAACTAAAACGGCTCACGTGGGGGTTAGGCAATTCTTCAGAACTCGTATGACAGTTAATGTTTAGATTAAATAAACAAATACAAAACATAATTACAGTAGCCTATATATCCCTGTTATACATTTTTATATATATATATATATCCGAAAATATTGTATAGTTATTGAAAATATTATGTGATATTTTAATTTTCCCCCTTTTTCTCTAGTCAGGTTATCTTGCGATTTTATTACAAAGGCGCGTAACACATAAAATGTTGTTATTATTGTCATCATCATTACAGGTATTAAACGTTGCCTATAAATAGATTTATTTATAAACAACATCATTTCTTAGGTCGTTCGGAGCGGTTGGTAGTTTCGCCGCAACATCCCCCAGAATTTACCAAGTGGGCGATTCTCCTTCACTTTCAGAGACTGGTGAGAAGTTCGAGAACGCTTTTAAATGCTTTTAGCGTCAGTGTGAACGCTCAGTCCTTTGCAAAACAAACGAGCGACGTGCAACGTGACAGTGCCTGTTTCCTTTTGTAACCGCTTTTCATTCCAGTTCTACCCTCTATTTCAAACTTGGGGGGGAAAAAACAGACGTTTCTATATTAAATACTAAATAAACCGACTTTTTGGTCAAAATATTTCAATATAATTGCAATGTAATTGCACGATGTTTATATAACTGTTCGTACGTGGAATGAGTAACAACAACGATTCTGAACACAATGACTCTGTCACACGAGGATGCCAGCACCTTCAGTTCAAGTAGCGAAATGTAACCTACCTCAGTACAAACTGCACGTGTAGGCAACACTAGTTCCACTCTCCTGCTAGGTTACATATTTGGGAATTGTTAAGAAACCAAACACCCTCAGGATTTACAGGGATCTCCGAATACACAGCAAGTCATTCATCTTCCACCGGGTAGCGTGTCACCCGCACCCGTGAAAGAAGTCCGTTATATTAGCTAGTGTACATAGTATGAATGAAACTCGCAGCGAGACGGAAGCTAATTTTCCACACTATACATTTTTTGAGTTTACATCACAGAACACAGAATTATCTCTAAAAGATACGTAGCATTTTAACTTAAACCAAGCCAGCTGGTGGTATCCGACAACCAAGCCGATACATATACCGTAAATAATAGTAAGCGATAGCAGGAAAAACTCATGCAGTTTAGTCAAACATACCGAAATAAAAAAGATAGTTTTAAACATGATAAAAACATACCATAAGTGATGATAGTTTCTTTTGTAAGTCCCAAGCTATGATAACAGATATCCTTTTACAAGTTTCCTGGTGAATACGATTAATCCGCATACCAGGAAGAGTGATGATAAATCGTTAAACGTCCCTCGAAGATGAACAGTTTTCTGTAGGTATTTCAAGTAAGCGGTTAACTGTTACGGAGTCTATGGGAATGTCGTAGCGACCCTGTCTCACTCTTCCTCTTAGAGTAGATGTTCTGAATCTGTACTGCTTTCTCTTGCGGTGATTTTCCGAGCTGCAGTCGGAGAGTGGAAGGGGGGTACGCGGGGGAGGGAACAGGGCAGCTACAAAGACCTGACCGTTTACAATTTCCCAATTAGTTTTCTGAAGCCTTAGAACCTTGTTTCTAATGATCCGGACACGGGGTACGTTACGTGACCGTCAGTCTAAACGGTACGCTCTGTATAATATTAACCCTCTTAAAATAAGAATTTATGATATAGGGAAAAATAAATTTGAAGAACGTGAAACGTTCTTTTCCCTCCTACTGTGAGGTAGAACACTGAGATATACGGTAACACTTTAAGTTAACTGTAATTCCAAAACAAAGTCACAAAATTACGTGTGAAATAAGTACAACTATGAACCTGTTCGAACTTCGAACATGTCTAGGGATGGACAAATTTACTTTTTCTATTATAGCAATATGATTAAAATCTATTTTTCTTTTAACTACCACTGAAATTACTACTTTTATTGATTTTCATAAGATTTTGCTTTTATACATAAAATAAAAAGACTTCAATAATACAGCCAATACATTTGCTTTTTGAGCGATTTTTTTTTTACGGATTCAAGCTATTTCTAAAACTGTTCAAAAAATCATGTATATATTGTAAAATCATGTAATAATGTAAAAACATGCCCAGGGCCTCCGGGACTGACAGCTAAAATGTGTGGCAACGCCCAGTGCCAGGACCTCCTTGTGCACCTGTGTGTGGTTTCACTAATTGTATCCACACGCAGGTGTCCGCAATGTTAAGAGCATATTAAAATTTCCAGCAGGGCTGGCTGAAGAGAGAGAGCTTTGGATTAGGAAGTCAGTGGCTCGAGGCATGTAGGTTATGAGTTGTGTTTTAAAGATTTAAAAAAACGCAGTAGCTGTTTTGGTTTTCCCCGAAGACGGGTAAAATCACTGGCCACTTGCGGACCAGGGCACGCCCCTGCCTGCCACATTTACCTTTACTCAGGTGTGTTCTCAAAAAGTTTAATGATAAGAAAAATGAAAAGTCAACGTGCCAGTGCAAGTTCTCATGCGTGCAGCTAACCGTGGGAATGTACACCCTCTCACAAACTAACATACACAAACATATCGTTTTAATTAGGCCTGACAACTGTTAAAAAGCCCAGAACCTCATTCCAGTGTCACTCACTACTCAAGTTATTATTCTTCTATGGGAATATTCATTTCTTTGTGACATGTTCTCCATCCATTCCAGGCTTATGACGAAGGCAGGATGTTTTATCATTAAACAAGGAATTTTCAAGACGACAAATTTTTGTGGTCCGATAAGATAAATGTCAGTAAAAAAACCGTTTCAAATGAATAAATATACACAATTTTGGTTGAAAGAGGATCACGTCAGGAAAGCAATTCTCAAAGTCTTGCACTTTAAACGGGCCAGTCCCGGACATTGACTTCGTTATTTTTTAGTCACCAAGTGTAGCTTTGGCCCTGTGAGTCATTGTCTTGCTGAAAAGAACATTTTCACCTAATTTTTTTACTCTTTGGCAGATTTGCCTTTTCTTCGCTCCATTGGATCTTAACACACCGAAAGTTAACACGCTAACATTAACACCTTACCATTCCCTGTCCATGTGAATTATCCTCATGGCAGACTGCTGCCATCGTAATGCTCGACGGTAGGGACTAGTGTTGACTAGGAGATGTACAACGTTGGGTTCGCGCCCGATGAGTTACGGTTGATGTCTCACCCGAACCCAAAGGCTAGATACTTTGTTGCAGACTCCACACATGCTCTGACATGTTGGCTTTCTTCAGTAATGCCTTCCTTCCTGCCTCCCTACCATGCTGGCGCGCTTTTTCAATGTTTTTATATTGCTGACTAATGCACATTTGTCCTCCCGGGCCTGGCAGCCCAGTGTTAATGGACGGCCTATTCAGGGCAATGTCTGGGCGGTACGAATGTGCCTTTCATTGTCTGGTAATTGAGTAGACCGCTGTAAGTGGGATGTGCAGGCACATATTTTTTGTGCCCGTCCCCTGAGTCCGTATAATGCCACAAAGACACGGTAAGACCGTTGATTTGTAAAACTTTTATCTGTTACACACACGTGGCGTCACTGGTGAAGCAGTCTCTCTGAAGGTAATACTGTATGTAAAGGTCATATTTTTAAATGTTCAAGCATCGAACCTTGTAGGACACTGTTGTCAAAGCTGAACAGATCAGTTTGTGTGATGTTCGAGCGTCTTTTATTAGCGTATTCCATTGGGCCTAACTAAGGCATTTGAGAAGAGTTTTAAGGTCAGTGTTAATAAAGGCAGAACTTTTATCAATGGCTCTAAGGCAATAGGCAACTCTATATAATTTATAACCTTTACACAAGCAGTTTCTGTTTTGTGCCAGAGGCGAATGTCAGACTGGAGTTTTTCACAAATATGGTTGATGTTTAAAGGTAGCAGCTTTCTTTTTGAATGCTCTTTCTAAAACTTTTGACAGAAATGTATGTTGCTGGTCAAGATATGACATTGTCCATTACAATAATTACTGATAATGGTTTTAGAACTGCCAATAACGCTGACTGCTAAAATGCTAAAAGGTGTCAGTATAAGATAGAGTAAGGTATCAAATCTTGGCATGCTTTGTAGGAATCGTCCTGGAGTTCCAGCTGGCTGTAACAGAGCAGGCACTAGTTATTATTTTGGTAAGTTCGGGCAGGTGAATTTTGGGAAAGTGCACGGATTAGCTGCGCGGGACTAAGTAGTTACAGTGAAGGAGATTTATTAGCTGGGCCGGAAAACACTGCCAAGTGGATACAAACTACTCAGTGTTATCATCTATCTTCACTACCTTCATAATTATTGGATTTATTTTCCCTCATTATCAGTTCTCGTTTCCGTTATCATCTTTGCCTTCACTATAGTGTATATATAATTAAATGTTATGACGAGGAAGCAGGGAACCTCCGTTTTTAATGTCTTTACTGAAACTCTCTGTAGGTCAGTCTGGATATGGCTAAATGGTCCAGACTGGGTTTTTTGACTGCAGAGCGAGTTTAAATCAGAGATTATTTAACACATCCGCATGAACAGATCCCCTTTTTCTTATGAATTTTGATGACACTGATTAACATACTTATTTAATGTATTGTTGTCATAGGGACACTGGGAGAGTAATGTTGGTGAACCAGAATAATGACTATTTACTCTGCCAGTAAAAGAACAGAAGACGTCTGTGATGCAGAAATGCGACGCTAACGTAACAATCTTAGGAAGTCTTGAGGTCATAGACTTTCTGGATGGGCAAACATCTGTCGGTCTCATTGGTTCGTCGATTCGTCCAAAGCAGAGACAAGCTGCTTTCTCTGTATCTCGTTAACAGACACCCCCTGGCACATGCCGTTATAAACCACCTGATATTTGACAGGACGCTGTTTCAAAATAAAAATGTTGCAGGCAGTGAGAGAAGAGAGGGAGGCTTTGTTGAAATAATTGATTAAAACAATAAAGGGAAATTGGAATTCCAATTCAAATTGGAATAATGTCCGTCAAATACAATAAACCATGAATCCAGATCTGTTGTATTTACCCTTACCCATGATGTAGGAATGGGAATTTTAAACAGGGAGTTTACCAATCCTAAGAGAGGTCTAGCCGTCATGCCCTCTGGCAAGATACAATCCGGGTGTCTTTGCTGAGAGAGGAAAGTGTAAAAATATGTGTTTTGTGAATAAAAGTTTCTGCTAAGCCTCTAAATATTGTAAATAAGCATCTCCCTGAAGTCCAGTCACGTACAGTGTACCTTTTACTCAAAAGATATGAAATCTTCCTTTTTATTCTTCTTCTTCTTCTGAGATACGGATTGTTCAAAAATGTAAACATTTCAAGGGCAAACAGTAGTAGGTAAAATGAAATGTATTAAATAACAGTAAATAGTGGTTTGTGTTGTATATTGCACCCGGTTAATTCTAAGAGATCGTGTCTTATTTACAGATCGAGGCAGCTAATAAAGGAAGGGTTGTGATAAGTGTAAGTGGGATCATAATAATATGCGGAAGGATTTGATTCAAATTGTATTCTGGGATTCTGTTCCGATCCTTGCTAATCATTTCGAAAATATTTGCATATTTTTCACACTTCGTTTCGGATGTTTTTGCGATAATTAAACAGAACAACAGGGATGAAATGTTGTGAACTGATTAGGTGAAATAACACCGCTATGGAATCAGCAAAGTCCACCGGGCGCGCCTGGGGGGTGGTTGTGGGGGGGTTCCTGACATCCAGAGAAGAGGCAGACTGCACATACAGATCCGTCATACGGTGAACAGTTTCAGATGCTCCGAACAGACTCTAAGGTTCATAATCCCTGTCCTCCAGTTGAAGACTTTGTTTTTCCTTGTTTATAGACGGTACCTGATATCATGCCAAGACCGGATGTTCATACCTCATCATGATCTCGTCCTAAACCGTAGCTTAGCATTAATAATGTATAAGCCCACTGCCTGCAACTTGGCTTGCGTTAGCCAAGGTAGGCCTGTCAGTCAGTCTCCAGTTGTTATTGACTCATGACTAGGGTCCTTCAAAACAACAATCTCTTTCACACAAGACAGTTTGTTGATGAAAAACATTCTTTTGCAGGTTCAAAACCCAGGAGGGGTTGCTGTGGCATCAATTCCCGTTCAGAGTTCAGCCACTGTGGATATTTAAATCATGTAACGTAATAAATAGCAACACGGTTTAATGAACACGCAGATGTCTCACTGCTTCTGCCTGTTAGGCTACCAAACTTCATTTAGTATAGTGTGCTTTTCACACCAAATGCATGAACTAAATCCCTGCTAGGATGCCAATATTAGGATCTATTTATATCTGGGTTCAATAAATAGTATCTAGGATCCCATCTTCTATGAGGAATTTTGGCCCATTCCGTTTTACAGAAAATGCTTGATATTCTTCAGGTAGAACATTTCTACTGGGTGTAGGTCTGGACTTTGACTTAGGCAGTCCAAAACACAGCAACTTTCTGTGTGGCCTTGTTGAAACCAATATTTTATGATGATAATTGTATATCGACTGCACGGTTTTAAATTTAAAATATGTCTCTCACTTTGCACTTTGCTATCGTCATGGCGACCTCTTGTTTGCATTCCTTCAAGGATGCTATGTTGTCAGCAAATGGCTAAAAGGAACTCAAAGTAAATAGGCATTTTTACTCGTCATCGTGGTATTCATACCGTGACAGCCCACTAAATACCATTTCCATTGAATAAATGATTCATAAAATGATTCGGAAATTCCCAAGGACAAATAAATTGTTCTGTAAACATTTATTCATGAACTTAAGTACATATTCAATCACGGTTGTTTTGAAAGTAGCAATAGAACCTAAACAAAATAAGTAGCAATAATTACCAGGGGTACCGGTGTGGACGTGCCAGTCGATGAGTTTAATCCTTGATTGACATGAATCCGGGTCAACTCTCTCCTGGCGTTGTTATTTTGAGTTAAAATGATTGACTCGAGAACATTGATCTGTTGTAGCATGGTCGAGGGTGTGCCAGTTTTAAGCAGCTCAACTCTCGACATCCATCTCTGTGGTTTTAGGAAGGCGAACCACACGTACTAAAATAACACAGTCTAGTGTGTCCATAGGCATGCGTATATTTTCTCTGTGTCTCCCAAAGAGAGGGGGACGTTAGAACACGACTTTATATGGTTATTTGTTGGGGGGGGGGGGGGGCTTGTCACGTAATTTTAATGAGGGTCTACGATAATCTGGGTTATAGGATAAGTGGAACGGTGAAACTTTAACCGTTTTCTCTCACTGAATATTCGCTGAAATACACTGGCATAACCAAGCCCCCTTTTGGCAATTCTTAGAGTCGCACGGTTCTTTATAAGGTTATTAAATAAAGCATCTCCCATTACAGAACAAACAGGCCCGTATAGCCATTTCAGGGTCATTGACAGGGTTTTGCAGTTAAGTTAATTTTTTTGGCAGAAGCAAAGGGAGACTATGGTTTTTTTTTTGTTGTTTTTGTTTTCGGAGTTTTATTTAGGTTTTAACAGCTCGTGCCCGCGATTTATCCTGCCAAATGGTCCGAAAACCCTTTTCAGCTGTTTGTTCAGTAAACCACAAACCCCAACGGCTGGATAACGTTTCTCTCGTTCCCCAACTTTCAAGTGTACTGGAGACTTGGATCGCTATTCTCCTTTTTTCACTGTGATTACACAGCTCACTGCGGTACAAATCTCAAAATGGAGAAAGGTCAAATTTGTCTTTTGAATGAAATCTAACTTTTGGTACTGCATAGTCAGTCACATTCCCATTGGTTACAAAAATACTCATATCAGAGATCTAGAGTTTTGTGCTAAAACGGCTGCCATGTTCCGCCTCTACTTAGGTGAACCTGTGATCAGCTTCCTAGCTGTACCTGGGTGATGAGTGAATTAACGAGACCAATTAACGGACAGTAATTGCTGATGGAGAAAAATGAACAGCCGCGGCCACCCCAATTCACCTCACCCTATGGCAATCCGCTTCCGTTTACATCCAAGTCACTGCGCCTGAAGCAGTGAGCCCAGGCCTGCCAGTAGAGCAGATTTACCCAAGACAAAGTTCCCATAATTACCATGACGCGACACAAAGCGTACCCAGTGTATATTGGGAACAGCTCTTTGTGTATCAACAAAGGGACCAGCCCACTACTGTTCATTTTAACAATAGCACACTTGACTCATCACTTTACCCCCCACCCTCGTGATTTTTATTCATCACAATTACCTTCATAATTAAATAGTTGCAGACTGCTTTTCAGAGTGCTAAGTAGAGAGGGGGAGATAGAAATAGCACACAGTCAACTATGCATGCTAAAGATCTAATCTGTTAGGACAATGCATAGCAGGCATTGGAAGCAGAATGGATGGCATGAACTAAAACAGGAAAGCATTTAACGATACGGTGACAAGAAAAAGCAACGACTGAGAGTACCTGAAAAGGACGTCGCCCCCTCAGGGTCGAAGGCAGAGAGTGCGGTCAGTTCCGTGCGCTACAAACTCCGGTCTGTGGCTCAAGAATGCAATCGTTCGAGTTCGTGGGAGGTTGTGACTCGTGAGTGGTGAATGCGGGACCCGGGTTCGATTCCTAGTCAGGGGTTCTGATTGTTGAAGAGCGATGTTCACGCTGATTCACAAATCTGTCAATGGTGGCCCTTTAGGTAACACAGTAGAACCACACCAGGACATATTTTTGTCATTTTTGACAATTCATCCCTCTGGCGTGTGAATCTGCGGGGTTCTGCCGGGCAGTTTTCGTACAACTCGCCATATTCAGAGCTGTGTAATCCTAGCTCTGGACCAAGCCCTTGATGGCAGAACTCCAAGACGTGAGAGAGAAAGACTTCTCTCACGAAGAAGGAAAAAAAAAAAGACCCCTGAAAGAAGGGACTGTGTTAATATTCATAAGTTACTATATCTGGGAAAAGGAATGTCCTGGGTTCGAGTAGCCAGTTGATTGAGTTACATCATGAACGTGGCCTGTTCCATACGGCTCTTGTTGCTCTCCTAGCGTACGTTATTTTTTCCCCTTGATGGTCACATGGACTTTTTTTTTTTTTTTTTTTTAAATGATCTGGGAATACTCAGCTCATGCCAGGTCTGCGGAGGAGAGGGGCAGCTGTTCCAGCCAGGTGACCTCTTATGTTCTTCTGCCAAAGGGCTGACTTCATTTCCTCAGTCAACTGAGTAAAGTGCAAATATAAAGTTAAAGAAACAAGGGAGGGACAGTGGTAGGAAAGCCCTTTAGATTTAAAGTGAATGGGAAACTGAGCACTCGGTTTTTCCACTAGGTAAAGTGTCAAACACACACCAGGTAAAGTGTAAAACAGACACCAGGTAAAGTGTGAAACAGACACCAGATAAAGTGTGAAACACACACCGGGTGAGGTGTGAATCAAACAACTACGTTTGATTTGAAGCATGAAAATGTTCTGGCAAATTCACACTTGCTACTCATATCAAAACCTTAATATAAGGCTGCCTTTGTGGGCCTGAAACTCTTGTTACACTATGTCCCTGCGGGCCCCAGGGTGCTTGTCCGACACTACCAAACATTACGGCGGGACAACTGGACCCCGCTTTGGAGATTGTTCCCGGAGAGTGCAGTCGTGTGATGTCGGTGTCCGGTGCTGGGAAAGGTAGGACAGAAGGTTTCCTATTGTGACTACAGCCTGTCCCTCCATTGGAGACAAGATTCTGAGCGGTGTGGGGGCATTGTTCTGTGCACAGGAGCTGGTCCACTGGGGGGGGGGGCTTCACCTCCGCCAAGCTGGCCTTGCTGTTCCCATGACACAATGGTCCCTCTGTAGGATAACGGAACCTTACCCCCGGCCGGCCTCAAAAGGTCCTGCGGCGCTGGAACTCGGAAGAAACCGGGCGCGGCGCGGCTACGTAATAACGGATCGCTTTCCGTCGCCTGAACGTCGCCAGGCACCGCCAGGCTGTTCGGTCCACTTTGGGATTTTGAGGCTGATTTTGCTAGCGTCTCAGACATCTTTAAGAACACTGTAACAGCGGTCATATCATACAAAAGCATGGGAGCTGCATATTCCAGGACCCATTCCATACTTTTTCTCCAACTGTGACCCATTAGCTTGAATTCCTGCTCTTTATTCCAGGGGCTTAAACACTGTTTACATAGGGTGACCAGATGACAACCATAAAAAATCGTGACTCGATCAACAGGGGGTTACTTAGGTAATGGAAAACACACACTCTTTTGCACTTTAATCATGTACTTAAAATACGAAAACGTACAACAAAACATAAAACTCACCCAACTGGTCTCAGATTTCGTCCAGCTTTTAATAATATAAATTTCGGTTCAGTGCAACGATCGTGTCTGTTTGCTGAAACTGTCAGTCTGTGCCTTTAGTCTGAGCAAAACTGACGTGCAATCGGGGTACAGTGTCGAGGCGGGTTTTCATTTCAGCAGCGACAGAACAGATCGACTGCCAAGGCAGTCGATAAACAGCGACAAACTTCAGTTAGCTCAGCGACTGCTGAAGGGCGTGCTTGGTCCTGGGTAAACCACAGAGACAAGGGTATTTTTCTTACTGTTAGAATTCATTATGAGACACTTCCCACCCGCATGGCGTGTCACTTCTGCACGCCCACCATGGGACTCTTAAGTCTTCTCTGCAATCTTTACAGAAAGCTTCTGTGTTGTGGTCGTATGACACACTCTCTAGTGTTTTGCCCACTTATTTCGGTACTCCCAGGAAGGCCCTGACTCAGACCGCATTGTTGCCGTCTGTCACCTCCCATAAACCTTCGCATGTCAAAAGAGTACAATCAATGGGTGCATGTAGGCTATATGGACATAGAATTCAAAACAAACATGTATTATATATACATATTGTTTTTATTAACAACTGGAGTTACGATTTGAAGAATGACTATTCCAAACCCAAGGCCATTTGTATGTACAGCAATCCAGGGCTGGAAACCAACGCTTCAGTGGCGGATCCGTGCAGTAATCTAGTGCCTAACAGCAGGCGTAAACAAATTTGTCCGGAAACCGGTTACAAATAAGGGGCGTTTTATTGACTCACGTAAGCATTCGACCAAAAGCAGCTGTCTGCTCTGCGTGAATTCCTGCCACCCCCTGAGCCAGTGTCCTTGAACTTGCGTCCATCTTTTCTGGTCCACTCATCTGTTATGGCCAGGCTTAAAACACACAAATGCCAGAGACGATACTGATACTGTCCAGACACTGTCATGAGTTGCAGGGATTTCTGACGCCATCAGGGTAGAAAGAGAGCTGCCGGGAATGTGACGTGAATCTCTTTACTGGAGGACTTCGAAGAGGCTTTGTGTCTGGGCGTGCATTTACCCCGTCTATCAAATCAGAAGACAGAACGCATCAGAGTCAACAAGCACGGGTGGGTGAAATGGGATCGTTCCCGTTCAGGTATCTCCCGCGGCTCGGATTCAGCAGAGCGGGAGATTCAGAAGATTACAGTAATTTAAGGGTCCAGATCCAGTATTTCATTTACTCTGTCATCTTGCTGTAAGCTAAGCCGGTTAGTGCGCAGTCCACTAGCTTCTCCCTGGTGAGACGGAGCTGTATTGCAGTGTCTGGGACAGACCACAGGAGGCCACAGGAATCATTGACGAATGATTGCTGTAATGGGGGGGTGTGGCCTGCAGCCAGCGGCCACACCCTCAGACCTCAGACCCAAGTGGTGAGGGTACACCGAGATCCAGGACCTTGTTGCGCACTTGAGGGGGTCAGTTGTGCTGATCCCAGCAGTGAGAGAGGAGGGGTTTTCGAGCTGGGCTGATGTCAGTTTTCTGTTGTCAAAATTGTCCTCTGTTGGGTTGTATTGTTTATTTTGAAAATTCCAAATAAAAGGCGTCAAAGACGCCCTTCTGACCGCTGATGTTGCACGTCACCGAGAACCCTTCATATCTGTATCTACTGCAATTACATCACAACAGGTGAAGCAGTTAAAATAGGAACAAGTTTGACTTAACGATCAACTGATGTAAAGTGGCAGGAAAAATCGTCTGCAAGAGGAAACATCCCTTCTGAATTTTAAACCCGATTCCATCTGAATAAATGCATATTCATGAGGCTCGGCGTGGAACTGCAGATAATTCCCCACTAGAAAACATCCCATGTGGGTGATGTGTCACAAGCTGATGATGTCATATCATCAGTATGCTTCAAATGACTGTGATGTGTTTTAATCAAACGCGTGGCTTTCTTTAATGCTAATAAGTCACTTATCAATAAATTAAACCCTCAGATCACACAGACTTCACGCAAAGATTTTTAGATTAGCTCAATAAATGAGCATTCTGTTCTCATACATTTCCGTCAGTGTGATATTGAACGAGTCTCCTTGGAGACAATTTAAAACTGCTCTCTTAACCAGGAACATAATGTCGGCGATTGATGTATTCATGATGTATTTCACAAGCTGTGAAATTCCACAGCAGCGTGGAGAGGCGGAACTGCAGTTAATTCAGCGCGATTCTCCGACCTGCCTTGCCACCTGTGCCATGGCAATCAAGCGCCCGACCTCCGGTTCTGCGCGGCCTGCTGACTTTGAGAGAGCCGAAAAGCCGGGAGCAAGGCGAGTGAACGGGAGTCAGCGGGACGAGCGCCAGCCGGTGTTTTGGCAGAGTCGCTGCCCGTGCGGGAGCAGAAGAGGAGCTGTCTCCTGTTTGTGTGTAACAGCTGAGGGCATGCAGGGAGAGGGCTGAGGAGAAGGAGAACAGAGCACCTCCAGTTTAGCAGAGGAGGAGCTGTCTCCTGTTTGTGTGTAATATATACATATATACACACATATATATATATATATATATATATATATATTATCAATGTGAAGTGTCTGTGTAACTGCTCTTTGTTAACGGATCCTTAAGTGTTTTCCCGAAATGAGCCAGCCAGGCAGCTGTTTGTTTCCCATCTTTTACAGCGCGGGCGGGGTCAACGGCCTGGCGGGGTCAATGGC
>JAOYSI010003476.1:0-15116 GCA_025775065.1 Hiodon alosoides
CTTTGTAAGTGGGAAAACCTGCAAAATCGGCAGTGTATCAAATACTTGTTCTCCCCACTGTATATACACACACACACACACACACACACACTCAAACACATGTATGTATATATGTATGTCTGTATATATATATATATATATATATATATATATATATATATATATGTACGATGTTCAGTGGAAAGTGTAATGTATATTTGTCTGAGTTCAGTTTAGACTGACAGTGCAGTTGTATGACAATGCTTATGAAAATATATTTTTTAAGTTGCTTCAGTGAGACCATTCTATCTAACTTCTTTGGCACAAGTATACAGGTTGTTATTCATCCAAATGACATTGCCTACACAACTGAGAATGGACTTGACTGAATGCACAGGTCTTCTGGAATGATTATTTTTCTGTCGAAACGTATAACCAATTCATCAGTAACCAGATCTCTTTTTCTCGGAAACCGGGCTACCGGCCAGTATCTGATCGGTGGCTGTTGTTTTATTTTTACCTGACAGCTTCTAAACACCAGTTTAATGACCCTCTCTTTACACAAATTCATTTCGATCCATTGAAGTATTTACCACAGTTATGCTTTCTAAACATTGAATTGATGTAATGCTGTTTGAACGGGAGTGCATCAGACGATGTCAAAGGAGTTTCAATTGGTGAAATGTAAAATGAGATTACTGCTATTGCAGTTCCCATAATGATAACTGATGATCAGTCTATGTCTACAAAACCAACTGTTGTATCCACCCCAATAGTTCATTTCAGGTAGCGCAAACTGTGCAGACCTAAGACTTCTCCGAAGTTTGAGTAAGTACAATTTTAAACAACCAATGACTTTTGGAATAAAAGTGTCTAAACATCAAAACTAAGTTCGATACTTGTGAGTATCTTATCATACCTGCTGAAATTTAAACATACATTGATTTGCCATTATTTTATGATGGGAATAAACAAAACAAAAACCAGCAATAATAAAATCTAAGAACAGAATATACACTGAGTGCACCCTTCCCCAAACCCAGAGGCTCATGCAAAATGACAAGCTTTGTATAGAATTAGTAAAGTAAAGTTAGTAAATTCCCGTAATCGTGCAGACAGTATGAGTAATATACACACTGAACTGGTAAATACGTAACGAAACACAAACAGGTGTGGTCCAGGGCTTTAGAGCAATACAAGCTTTTACAAGCAGACGCAAAACCTGATTCATTTTGTATATCGCAGAGGAAACATATGCTGATAAAGGATGGTCTAAAGAACCTGATTTGTGTCAGGGAAGTTACCTGCTTAATTAAATTGATAATATATAAAGCTTGCGTTTGATTTCTTAAAAAAGCAACATCTGCAATATGTAGCTAATGTCTCACAGAAATAAAAACTACCATCAAATAGCTGATTCTTTGCAACTGCATATACACAAAGGAATGGACACTCTGTAAAGTGTATATATCACGTAAGTTTGAATTTTTAAGAGATGAACTGGTTCATTTAGTACATTCCTGTGGTGAAAATGTATGAATTATGTGCGTATAGGTAATAAGCATGGGGCTTCGGTATCGGAAGAGAATAGCTTGTCTGCTTTGCCGATCCTTCAGTAGCTATCAATCGCCACAACTCAATTGGGTGACACTATCGATCATGTCCGACCCTTTAACCCATCCATTCTGGAATAACAGAATGCTGGAACGCCCCGTAGCCAGTGTGTATTGGGCTACCGACCAGAAAACATTGCCTAATACACCACACATGTCTTGACTTTTAATAACACAATGCATTGGGCAAGTGCTGTTTTAATCTGGAAGGTTTTAAAAAGATCTCCCCCTTGTAAAGACAGTGAGGGAGTTCATCAGTGAAAGCGGAGAAGCATGACACACATACTGCATTCAGCAAACTTATCATGCTTAGCTTGAATCCCCCCATCATCAACAAGAATATTAATAAAACAGCAAACAGCTGTCTGTGGTTTGTTAGCCAACAAGCTGCCCTTATGCTCAACGCAAATTACACCTACTAATCATCTTGTCAGACAAGGTTATAGAAATGACTGCCATTTCAACCCACCCTCACAACCCTCAGTCTCCAGTAAATGTATGCATTGAGTTGAATCTGATAGAAAAGAAGTACTGATACCAATTGGCCAAAGAACTTTTGTCATTGTCAAGTTCAACCTGGTCATACTGTTCATTTGAAGTGGGGGAAATAAATAAATGTATTCTCCTGACAAAAACTAGATGGAAAAAAACTAATTGGTAAGAGATTAAAGTCATTCAGTGGTATTGCAAAACCTAGAAGGCTGCTGCCAGCAGCACAAACATTCTTAAACTGCAAATTTTATTTTAGGTATTACACCACCAGAGGGGGCAAAGAATGACAGGAAAGAGCAGATTGCAGTACCAAAGAAACCTTGGATTGACTGTGCTGGCCAAACAGTTGAGCCTGGAACTTGGAGAAAACGGAGTGTTCTGACTGGACGAGATCTCTCAATATGTTACCTTGTTTACATTTACATTTACATTTACCTAAAGCGTGCGTACAGTTATTTCAACACAGCTGCAAAGCACTTTGGGAAACCAGCAGCCTCAGTAACAGACATGTAAACTGTTTTTTATCCCGAACACGGACACCATTTCTTCTTCAGAAGTTGAAGAATGAGATGAAACAGTAATAACATGGCATCCAGACCATACCAGTTTTCCAACAAATATTATTTTTAATCTTTATTTTGCATCAATGTTATCAGGAGCTGAGCTGTGAATTGTTATTGTTTTTTTAAATAGACCACAACTTCTTGCAAATATTGTGCTACATAACAACAGCTAACCTTTCAGTCTCGTGACCTTCATGAATGCTGACTTGAACATTCCGTCTTAAAATAGTCAAAACATAATAAGACATCAGCTATAGGTACCAATTTAACCAAACAAGAACAGACCACGAAGCTCTCACATTTACCTAAGTGATGGATCCTAATTGTAATAACTTAAGTTGCATTCTGTAAGTTTGAGACACCATAATGTTTTGACGCTTCTCTGTGTGCTCTACGTGCGAGGCAAACCGTGCCACAGGCAGAGTTCCTGCATTAAACAAGACAGGTGCTAGGATGCAAAGCATGCTTAATTTCTGCTGCAGGCTGCATTCTGTTCCAAAAGTTGATGTATTCATAGATTTTCCTACTGCTTTAGATTCCATAAAAAATGTGAAGGGGAATTTCTTGTCTGCCCTTGGCTCAGCCCATAGAGCACTCAGCTTGCTGATATTTAGTAGCTGCTAATATACCCCCCATTGCTTTTTGGAAATACTACCGGAGCCAGGCCACACTTTTCCTGCCTTCGCTCACAGCAGCACTTGGACAAGTGCCTTGAATGACTCTCTGCACGAATCATTCGTCAGTTCTATCCAAACCAAGGCCAGCTCATCCGAGTGCAAATGCAAAATATGAAGTGAGTGGTTTGAAAGAGACGTATTTCTGCTAGCGCTTGTTTGTCGTACCCAAAAACAGCATACGCAGTAAATTATTTAGACTGTATAGGTATGAGCAGGTTATAGAAGTGGGAGGGGAATGCACTTCAATGCAAGTCTCAAGGTGTGCCGCCGTTCTGGATCTTTCTCCCCCCATTTTTCAAAGTTTCTTTAAAATCAGCTAAGCATATATATATATATATATATATATATATATATATATATATATTGTGTGCCCAACAAAAATGGCTTCAAGTTTACTCCAAATAAGAACAGCCACCCAATGAATTTACACAGTCAAAGAATACCCCAGTGAAGCACAAACGTGGCCTGGGTTAATTCATTGATGAGTCCCCTCTAAAAGTATCCAGCTCTGCGGCTTGGCGTTCCCCCCGAAACAGGCGTGACGTAGATAATGAGATTACTCAGAGACCACTGCTCCTGGTTTCCTTCCCGCTGTCCACGGGTCTGATGCCACATGTGGAGGGTGAACTCCCTGCCAACATCGGCGGGTGCCAAGGGCTTCGGAGTGCAAACAGATTACACTTTTATCTTGCCCAGGGGGGCTCACGTGTGCCGGGATATCCAATATTGGCCAAGTGCTCGGTGATGAATTAACAAGTGTAAAAAAAAAGTGTGTAACGGTTGATGGCAAGGCGCAATCATTTATCAGAGGACAGCGATTTTATTGGCCCTCCCAGAAACTGACTGTCAGGTCCAAGTCCACTCCACCAACAGCTATATCCACATGCATAGGTTGATTATCATTTAATATGAATGTGTACAATGTTTAATATTGATATTTTCTTGTTATTTTGTTATTTTATAGTTTCAAGTTGTGAATAAAGTTAAATAATTCTAACGGCTTTCCCTTCATTTTAAATGTGCCTTTAGCACTTTTTCCATTCAACGTTTCAGTGTTTTACTCTTGAAAATGTCTAGGCTTTGTTTTCTTTTAGTTGTTTATAATGACATTTTTCTACCGCTGGCAGGTAGACTTATGCAGACAATATGCAGGTTCAAATACAGGCTGACACTTCCAGGCATTCAGTGTCGCAAATGACTGAATTTACATAGGAGTTACTGCGTTAATGCAAATTGACTTAACACTTTAGCATAGCTAGGTAGTAGTTACCTAAGACTGATGTCACATCACTAATGGTAGTGGTTAATACGTCAATAGTAGCAGATTCCACGGTGGAAACACTATGTAAGTACAAACACTCATCTGGCTCTTACAAGTTCACCCCAGTCAATGATCTGCTTTCATTTGTTCAGAATCTTACACAATGACTTCACTAAATGGCTCATGTGTCAAATACCAGTCAACCAAAAAAACGTGTTTAATAATTAAATAATAATTTGACTAGGAATAAGATTTCTCAGGACTTTGCTAGGGCTATTTCACAGAGACTGCAAGAACAGCAGAACAGCAATGAGAGATGCCCGTATGAAGAAAGAAATCAGGTGCAGACAATTCATGTCCATTATGGGATGGATATTCAGGATAAATGGCATTCTTCTGGGAAACGCTGCTCATTCTCGTAAATGTATCCTTAACCTACCGCTGGGGTTGAGGTTTAAGCTTGTAACTTGAATATTTCTGGTTCAAATCCCTGTACTGTAGCTTTAGCCAGAAATACATTCTTAACCTGAATCTCTTTTTGCACTGTGAAAACACAAGCCATGCAAGTCACTCTGAATGAGAGCATCCACACAACAAGTTAATAAGAAAGGAATCCAACAATAGTAGCATTTGCTTACCAAGACATTCCTTAAGTGCAAACTGCACTCATTTTCATCAATCTACCCTCTCACATGAGACCTTAGTTTTTATCCAAAGTTTTGTTTAAAGTATAAACACAAACTTATTTAGCGATGCTTTTATTTATATCAGTAGCAGAGTAACTCCATTGGTTGGCTGATATATCTATATATACATATACAATTCTTAGAAAGAGATCAACATTTCAACGGTAGCCCTCAAAAATCAAAGTAGAGCCAACTCCATTAAGGAGGGAAAACCCAAGAAATCGATCTCAGTGGGCCCCGTCACCATGGAAAGAACATTTTCACAGTCCACTGTAATCGTCACTGTAGAGCTGGGATTGCATGAGAATGATTATAGTGAAGAGAGGCCCTATAATACCTAGATTAAAAAAAAACAACAGACAAAGGGAGCTGAAAACGGTCATAATAGTATTATGGATTAAGATGCAGCCTATGATCCATGCTTTTTAATGAGTAAAAAAAGAATGAGTAAAGTATAATCTCATTTTACATTCCTCAGACAGAATTAAATGATCTGCGATCAAATTATGTTTGTGGTGGTATGGAGGAGACTGGTAACTGACTAAACAATCTGGAACTTTCATAATCTGTGTGTGAGAAGAGATTTTCAGACTTTCTGAGGCTGCCTGAGCTACATAACCTGTATTTCAGCATTTTAAAATTCCAAATGATCTGTCTCTGGGGATGATACTGTTGGTGACATTCCATGCAGAAATGTCCTTTTAACCCCAACAAGAATCTACATCAGACAGAACACGTGGCTGCATTTGCCTCATAACATCAGGCAGAAACAAACAGATCAATGATCAGCCTTGTCAGCCTTGACTCTTTAAATAATCAATTTACACCAAAGTCATGGGGGCAATTCTTCCCCATCAATGAATCACATACTAAATATGTCTAAAGGGATGTGGGAACCCCCAGCGTCCTTAAAGCTGGTCAAGGCATATTCAAGATGGCAAATTTAAATTTGCACTTGCATCCAACATTTATGTCCCAGACTGATGGATATTTTCACATATCCTGCTATAAAATATATGTTTCAGAAGAAATTAATATGCTATATTCAAATTTACATAACCACATTTGCTGTGCGACTGATGGCAAACCTGTTAATTAGGGATAACAAAAACATTTCATTAGGTTCCATTATAATTATTTACTATAATGAACTTTATTAGTGACTCAATGCATCATTGCTGAACGATTGACTCAACTTGTTTTCTCAGCTCTTATTTAGAGCTTTCTTTATTACAGCTTTTTTTAGTGTGTCGAATCATCAACATTCACAGCTAAACACGTACACTCTGTGATCCCTATGTGTATGTTTTTTTGTTTGTTAACCCTGCATGACAATTCAGAAGAGATAAGCATAGATTCAGAGCAAAAACGTAACTTTAAATCTTATCAATTTGTACTTCAAATCAATACCCCAACAACAAAATCCAAGAAAACCTGATTCTGTGGGCAAGGTCCACAGAACACAAATAGCAGATTGTCTGAAATTAAAGATAACTAATTAAAACAAACACAAAAGAAAAAGAAAAAAAAACTTTTTCAGCTTTACTCATCACTGAATCTCTGATTTGATATCACTACCGTTTCACCTCAGGGTAGCAGACGTCAATGAACCGTTGAATTAAATATTTAAGACATTCAAATGGATATTTCAGTTATTTAAGGGACCTCAATTGAATATGAATAAAGGGAACAAAGTATACATTATTTATGCTGTATCCAGACCTCCTTGGACATCAAAACCTCAGTTTTAACATTAACGTTCATTAGATAATTAGATGCCCTCCTTCATATACCTTTACCTAGAAGAAGTGGAAATTAGCCCCTAAAATGGCTCTTTAGATCCTATCTGTTATATAAGGATTCTCTTCTGGCTCAGCACTTGATGATAATATTTCTCACATACAATTATTTATATGTCAGAAATAGTTTGTGAAAAATAGCTGCCTGATCATCCGATCCTCCCCACCCGAAGAGATTCTCCACTGGCAGACGGCCCAATAACCCTGAAGGGAGGTCTTATTTTCACTGGGATGAATGTGTACACCCAAGTAATATGGTGTCCCATGTCCCACGTACATAATTAGATTAAAATCATTTTACTGCTGTGTGCACTGGCTCCCACATCTAACACTTTCCTTCCTATTCCTGGAGCAAAAGTCAGTGGCTCCCTGTCACGCTAAAGTACACCTCGGTCTGCTGTGCCAGCAAGTTCTGCTGTGGTGGGGGCCAGAAGGCTTAGGCCTTCTTCCCAGGGAAGGTGGGCTTCAGGGTATTTGCGTGACCTGTGCTTTTTTAATGTGCAAACTGGTTAACTTCCATCAACGTTCGGTGGTGCTCTCATTATCACAATGCACATGTCTTCACTGTCTTCACTAATTTGTCAACCGATGAACAGCATGTGTATTGGAACACAATCATTCTTATCATTATGAAACTAATGTGCCAGGAGGAAAATACGGGAAGTGTGAATTCACAATAAAATGTGATGCAAGATTTTATTGATTGCATTTTTAAACTTGCAGAATTCATATTTTACATGAATTAATGTTTACCCATTGAATTACTTACATTAATACCTCCAAAAGGAACTGTTTGAGGATGAGAAGGGCCTGAATTAATTAATATTACTTTGGTAGAGGCTGAACAAAATGCTAACATAAAGGTCTGAGTAACTCTCCCATTCTCCTCCCATTACATTCTCAAATCAATGTGCCTCTTGGATTTATAAATATATACTTTTGCCATTTTAAAATGTTTCCTTTATCATAATTAAGCCCTGTGGCAGATGGTATGTCTGCCATCTCAGCATGAGTTCCATTGCAAGTTATCTGACGAGAAAATCTAGTGGTTTGGGGCAGAGTACCACTGCCTATCTGAAAACAACTACTGTGCAAACAAGGTAGCCAATTTTCAGGATGTCTGTGGTAGCCATTTCCTAAACACATTAGCAACCCAAAGGAGTATTTCTCAACATTTCCCAAAGGGCCACTTCATTGACTTAGCAGTAGCTCACATCATCCTGCTGTGCCTTTGCCGAAATGACTTCCCTTATACATCACTGTCATAGCCGTCCTGCGGGAACGGCTCCGACAGAAAAGCTTGCAAAGATATATGCTCCAATGCGTTCACACATAACACTGTACAACAAGCACGTTTAAATTGCTCCCCACTTAAACAATCTATACAAGTGAGGCTTCAGAGAAAATGGCTTTATAACCTACATTTAACATTACATGTTATAACATAACATTTTATTCTTTTAAGTTTTCACTTGGATTGATTGTACAGGAATATGTGCTTACTGCTAGGCATCTATCACATACAGCAAAAATGGAATAAATACAGTAATTTAAATCAACTTATGGTATGCAATACTAAAAGCTAAATTGCCATGTCTCTTTTCAGCTTGTAATATGAGTTCTCACAACAGAACCCATTCTTTACCTATTCAGTAATTTCAATTTAATATGTATTAAAAACCACCAAAGCCTGAGCAATTCCTAGGAGACTAAATAAGTGGCAATGCATTTATTTTAAAAATGCACTTAACTTGGAAACATAATACATTGCATTTTATGAGTAAAGTAAGAATGCAAGGTAATGATTTTAATTTTACCCTGGGTTTATGTGGGGAACATAGTCCTCCTTAGCTTCTGCTCTCCCTTGGAGGCCAAACAGATTATAATGACTGCTCCCGGGGTTGGCTCTCAGCCTGTTTACATTGTAAAGACTTCAGGCAACAGGCCAGAAATGGATATTTCCCCTCCAGTGGCCATGATACGTCAAATCTGCATGGATCTGACAGAAACCAACAAGTCAACAGAGGCAATATGTTTCGTGTGTAATTCATTTGGAATCGACAGTTATGCAAATACTTCTTGGCTCATTGCCATTACCCCACGCCACTGCACACAGGCAGGGTGAGGAGGTACCACTCCCCTCCGATCCAATTCAAGCCACCCATCATTTCACACAATGCCTGTCACACAGCCTGCTCGAGTGGTTTAGATTGGAGGAGAGGAACCCCTTTCCCAAAAGTTCTGTTAGCCTGCAGGCTCTCAAGTACTCCACCAAACAATCCAAATTTTGATTGCCAAATTAAATGATTTGAACCTGCGTTATCAAGATCACAAGTCTTACAAGTTCACACAATAAAGCAAAGCAAGGCGAACAATAGTATAAGTACACATTCAGAGCCACAATAGAGCCATTCAGTCTCATCTGTGGCTTTCTTAGGCAAAATGGCCTGTAGACCAGGGTCCTAAAATTATATAGAGTGCCAAGGTTAAAAGCCAACATGCAGTCTTAAAAGGCAAGTTTTCATTCAGCCTGCAGCAGTTTGTTATAAGCTTAGCGTAGGATAGGATGTGAGGCGACAGAGCACACGCATTGTAAATACCTGAATTGTTTTTCAGCAAGCAACAAAAACTCTGCGCCAAAGTATTATCTGCCACAAGATGTTTATTTGCTTAGTGGACGCCCTTATCAGGACCTGAATAAAAAGTGCTTGTTTGGTTGATACAAAGTGCAGAGAAGAGAACAAAGTACAGAGGCAAAAATTAGACATAGCGAGAGAACAAAAAAGCACTGAAGGGATGTTGCATTTTATTTCACACTGGGCGGGTACCACTATATACTGCAATATAAACTAATGTAATGAAAAGTTATTGTTTTTGTTTTTTTTAAATATCATAATTTAAGCCAACGTTTCCCAGGCATGCTTATGTACCTACAAAGCCATATGTTGAAAGTCCAAAATATGGTCACCTACTGCATCAATATTGATCATTTTCTCACGGCAGATACACATGAATTTAAAGTGACTGTGATGAAGTACTTTTAAAGATTTACATTTTCACCGGCACATCCTAACAGATCCTCTACTGAGTCAACAGACCCCAGTAAACACAAAGTTTAAAGTTTAAAAGCAGGAAAGAATGGTGTGAGAGTTGACGAATTCTCTCATTGATAAATTGAACTGTTTATCTTTATTCAAGGTCGGACGGCAATAACCCACCCGTTGAATATGAATATGAACAGGTGGTGTTCAGAATGTGACTACAGGGAAGGACTTTTTATTGCAGCAAAAGGCAAGACAATTCTATTGGGACGCAATCATATACTTAGAATCACGTACCTCACAAGCTACCCAGTTCCCAGCCTTAGCCTGAAGACTGAGGTATACGATCTGAGCTCCAATATTGTAGTGCCTTGTAAAATGTTTGGGATTGGGTCTAAAAAAGATACCTTCAAAAGCAATCAGATGTGAAAATATGATCAATGGCATACCTCAGTTTCAAAATGCTACAATAATTAGAGGAGATAAGCACTATAACAGCCCATTAAAATCACTATTTGTGGTATTTGGAAGTTACCACATTACTAATGCTTGAAAATATTTTTAAATACATACATACAGTAATGTCTTTGACAGTACTGTCTTAGGCACCCTAGCTTTTTTACACAAATATAGTCTTTCAAGTTTATTTTTTGTCTTCTGCATTAGTGTGTTAGTAGAAAAAAACATTTTTTTAGATGTCCGAACATTTCTTTTCTGAAAGAAGAACAAGGAATTCTGCCACAGATGGTAAGGTCTCCACAGAGCCCTGATCTCAACATCGTCGAGGCTGCCCATAATTACCTGGACAGACAGAAGCAAGACAGACAGACAAAGTCTGTAGAAGTACTGTGGCAAGTTCACTGAGATGCTCGGAACAATCTACCTGCCGATTGTTTAATAAAACTGTGTACCTAAGAGATTTGATGCAGTTTTAAAGGCAAAGGGTGGTCACAACAAATATTCCCTCCCATTTATTTTAGGCATTTGGTTTTATTTTATTTTTTTGTTTATTGTCCTTTATAGTATTTATTTTATATTTAGAAATGTTGCATTTCATTATTTTTGAAAGCATCTTCACTTTACAGAATTGTATTTTACATGGGCCTAAGACTTTTGCACAGCACTGTATATATATATATATATATGACACCGTTTTTCGGTTGACCTGACAGGATATTAAGGCTGAAATGAAAAAAGCCACAAGCTGTGATAAGCTACAGCTTTCCGCATTGCTGAGCATCTGTGACAAATGGCATCTTCTACTAACTAATTTCTTATGACAGAATTTATAGATCACATGGGGCCATTCCATTTTACTTACTTGCTGATAAACTGAAACAGATGTTTAATTCACAACAATTGGTGTGAGGAGGAGCACCGGCAGTAAAGAACATGCAGATAGGTTTCATTCCCAAGGGCACTGTTGCATCAGCAATCAACACCACCCTTGACTACTAAGAACACCCATAAATCTAACAGTTACAACATTTACTCCTAGTATCTCAAAATTAGCATGAAGTACCCACGTCGTTTCACTATGAATAAAACGATTAACCATCACTATTCGCTCATTATTAACAGAAACCGGTGATCTTCCATTAAAAGGTAGAATACAATGATCCATGATTGAAGTCAATAGTTTACTGCCTTGTTCTTTTTTAAGCTTGTATTTACATAAGCCTTATAAAATTGTTGTCACATAACAGCATAATTAACAGAATGTTATGTCCTTACCTAGATGTACTTGCTTGTACCTTCTCTAGAAGATTTAGATAACACGAAGGACAATAACGCCATAAATCAAAGAAACAATAGCACTGTTCGTTATTTTAGTTTCTTTACAATATTTATTTTAAATATTTTGAAAACCGACAAAGTTTAAAGATTTAAAATGGGGCACTACGATGTTGTTGGTTCGACACACCTTTTGTTGAAATAGTTACGCTTAGGGACCCTCTTTTACATGCCCAGTTTTAATGTGATAACTATACATAACTATAAAGTAAAAAGCAGCCTTTTCATATATGTAATGACTGATCAATAATTCAATGCAAATGCAAGGAGAATTGTTGACTGTTCCTGGGTATAAGCCTAGGTATATTGACTTAAATAAATTGAGAGGCCTGTCAAGATATATATATATATATATATATATATATATACATATATATATATATATATGTAGTGCTAAAGTATGCCACACTTTAGTGTGTATGCCACGCATACCAGCAAGCCAATATGTCCAGTACTTCTCATGGGGCCGATCCCCTTTGTTCAACACTCGCAAGCCCCCCAACCGGACTGGTTGGCTCCACAGGCTGGAAAAGCAGGGAAGTTTCTCAACTACGAAAAACCGCTGGATGTCTGGTGCTTCTCAAAGACAGCAGAACCCAGGCTTCCCCACCAATTACTGCCAATGTAACAGGGTAATTCAGAGGAGATGAATTAGAATGCATCCCGGTGAGTCTGAAACGTATTACCCTCCTTCAGAGCGGGTTGGTAACTCACAGTGCATCTGAACGTACCATCTAATGATTTTTTTAAAAGGCAATCCATGAATATATTTTGTGCCTGAGGTTCCCGACTGCTGGAAATAATGATGCCAAGCTTTGGGAAGGAGCTGCTGTTTTGTTCTGACTCGTTAGGCATGGCAATGAGCACAGAATGTACATTATATCCAGTTCCTGGCTGGCTAAGGCTATTCAAGGGGCCAATGTCGTAAATCTCAATGGTATAAACAGAAGACCTTTCTGCTTGATGCACAACAAATCTTAGTCTCTTCTGTACCTCCACACAGGTGAAGCCTACTGGAAAACAGTGCACCAGGCTTTGAATTATGTTTCCTCAGGCCTGACTTTTTTCCAAGGTTTTAACATTGTCTCACCTGGGGTTGGGTGAGATCTGTCTTTAAATCCTTTCTCCTCCACAATTATGCACAATTCTCTCCGTCTACATCATTACCGAATCTGAGACCAGACGAAAGGCCAGGATTTTCTGTCTGCTGTACATCGTGCCTGTTCTGTGCTTCACCATGGAGAAGAGGGGGGGGTTGGCTGAGACCTCAGCTGGCTGACCAAGCGCGGCAGAATAAAACAACGCAGGAGTGAGTAATGAAGAAGTGAGAAAATGGGAGTGTAGGCCACCCTGCGTAGGAGGCGAGTTCCTCGGCAGACTGGGTATTCAGAAATGCACATGTGCAAACAATGAGCCCAGACAGACTGAGATAGTGGCACATACCTGTGGGGCTTCAGCTAAGAAGCAAAAATCAACTCTGTCAGTCCACAGGAAAGGGCATCCACCTTGTCAGGGTTGCCTGGGTGGCCAGTAGGCACCAGGATTGAAAAAAAGCATCAAAATTGACCTTTTGTCTTGCATTGTTTACAGGGTTGTGGATATTGTGCTTTTCTTTCCCTCTGGCCTGATCTTTTTACTTTGCTGGTCACAATTGGCCAGTCAGGGAGGCATGCATTGAGTGGTACAAGTTCGCAAACAGGACAATAGGCTAGAATTGTGCTGTGCAGTTTAAAGACATTTGGAAGCAATGCTGATACCTAGTTGTTCAGCATTAATGACCATGGTCATACCAGCCTGAACACAATGGATCAGACTTTGCAGTGTCCCCTGTGATGAATAACCTCAGTTTAGCCATATGCTGTCGCTTTATGTTTGATAATTACAAGTTTGAGAGGGCTTAGGAAGAGGATTTATCACCCAAGCTCTCTGATTAAAATGCACCAAGAGGGAAACGAACAAAATAATCTCATATTGAGTCATCTATACCCTTCAACTTGCAGCAATATGTCTTGCCTGTTGCATAGCATTGTGTTAATGTGTGCAGTTTAAACTTCTGCAATGAAAACCACTCACCATGAGGCAGTGAATTTGAAGAATGTTCACCTGTCGTCTCTGTCAATCATTCTTTAGAAACATTGATATATAGTATTGTCATGCCTGGGTTGTAATTATAGACTTTTCAAATATGTCCCTGGTGACTACGTATTCTTACACTTCTTTTGTTACTGGTGCATGCTACTTTTACATACACTTACCCTTGTCTGTATACTTTGAATGGTGTATTGAGTCTGTTTTTACAGAAAGACAAAAATGAATCCATTTTAACATGGTTTTAAAATGAGTGAAAAGCAGTTTCCTTCTTGGTGAAAAGTTATTTGAATGGACAAACTGTACCTTAATTGTGTGAATGCAAAGGATTTAGGTACAATGTAAGTGCAGGTATTTAGAAACGAGAAGTTGAATCTTTATGCTATGCCATTTATACATAAAGACTAGTCATTGGCAGAACAAAGTGATTTGCATATGTGTTTGCGAGACAATACAGAACCATTGTTGTAAAATGGTGGAAATTTTCACTTGTCTGTTTATATCTGTCACAAACTGTGAGCCTGTCCACATCCACCCTGGCCCACAGTTCAAAATCCACCCAGACAAACCAAAGTAAGACACCGTTCAAGGTTAGTTGGAGTCGAAAAGTAGAATTTTTTTTTTTCCCCCATTACCTTTAATTTAAAAAATGGCAAAACAGACTTGAATTCAGCTGCCATTTAATGAGTCATTAAACTTATGTGTACATCAATTCTGAATGATATTTCTTCAGAGATCAACAAAGAGACTATTGGAGCACAGTACCAGGGCGAAGGAACACCCATCCCCCTTTGAAAAAGTCAGTATTCCCTGACAAGCAGCTAGAAATCATACACATACACAGTGCACAGCATAAATGAGTACACCCCCTTTGAAAATTAAGACTTTTATCAATTTCTCAGTGAATAGGAGATCAGTTTGTTGCATTTTTACACAAGTTATCAAACATTCATTTTTATTAACATAAGAGTGCAGTCACCCAACATCTTTAGGATAAGAAAAATACATTTTATTCAAATGAGGTGTTGAAAAAATGAGTACACCCTACAACAAATCCTACCAACTCGAATATTTTGTATGGCCTCCTTGATTTTTAAGAACAGCACCAAGTCTTCTAGACATT
>JAOYSI010003477.1:0-15115 GCA_025775065.1 Hiodon alosoides
CGCCCCCCCCGCCCCCGGGGTCTGGACCTCACCAGCAGGCCGTTGGTGGCGTGGACCGTTATGCAGCGGGAGAAGGAGTGATGGATGGACAGGGCCTCCACGTAGGTGGGGGCGCTGTAACCCCCTCGCTCATCTACGTCCCCGCACAGGTGGAAGTGAAGGGGGTAGCTGCCCTTCACCTGTTGCCCCATGTGTTTCAGTTCAACGTGGGACAAGTGCACAGAGGTAAAGTTTCCAAAAACCTGGGGGAGAGAGAGAAAGAGAGAGAGAGAGAGAGAGAGAGAGAAAGGGGGAGAGAGAGAGAGAGAAAGAGACAGAGAAAGGGCAAGAGAGAGAGACAGAGAGAGAGAGAGACAGAGAAAGGGCGAGAGAGAGAGAGACAGAGAGAGGGCGAGACAGAGAAAGGGCGAGAGAGAGAGAGAGAGAGAGGGCGAGAGAGAGAGAGAGAAAGGGTGAGAGAGAGAGACAGAGAAAGGGTGAGAGAGAGAAAGAGAGAGACAGAGAAAGGGCGAGAGACAGAGAGAGAGAGAGAGACAGAGAAAGGGTGAGAGAGAGAAAGAGAGAGAAAGGGCGAGAGAGAGAGAGAGAGAGAAAGAGAGAGAAAGGGCGAGAGAGAGAGAGAGAGAGAGAGACAGAGAAAGGGCGAGAGAGAGAGACAGACAGAGAAAGGGCGAGAGAGAGAGAGAGAGAGAGAGAGAGAGAGAGAGAGAGAAAGGGCGAAAGAGAGAGAGAGAGACAGAGAGAGAAAGGGCGAGAGAGAGAGAGAGAGACAGAGAAAGGGCGAGAGAGAAAGAGAACTTAAACACAAAACTAATGTCTCCAGAGTGTATTCGTTTTTTTTTTTGTTTTTTTTGTTTTTTACACAGAATGCCATGAGCCGTCCGTCATTTGTGGCTCCACCCTTTCTGACCCTTTTCTCCAGCACTGTGTAGCCGTGTAGCTAGCACTGCGTAAAGTGAAGGGTGGTGACTGCTGGAAGGCGTTTGGATCAGATGTGACCCATAAAACACTCAATTACTCACTCACTCACTCACACACATTCACAGAAACACACAAAAACACACACATACACACCATGATTTGTCCTCCAAAGGTGTCATGGCTGAAGAACTGGCACCAGTTGTTTCCATAACAAGCGCTCTCCATCTCTCCGTGTACGAGGACGTTCCTGGTCAGGAGGGCGACTTCAGCTCGCATGTCTATCCCGTCCAGAATCTCGCCCACGTGAGTGAACTGCGGCTTCCCTGGGGAGAGAGGGCAAAATACCATACGTCTATACCATACCATGCCATTGATACCATCACAGTTCTGTGGATTTTAAGAAAAAAACGGCCAGAGGAATACTACCAATACCTGCTTGTTGTTTAACTTTATTGTCTGTTGAAACAAGGTATTTCAGCCGCTGGCTGTATTAAATACGACTGTAAAGAGAGTTTAGTATAAGGCTGTATGTTTTCTGTATTTCTTCTATAAAAAAAGAAACGGGAGCAAAGAAACACGCCCAGTCCCACTGACGTATACACACAACTATACATAAAACTGGAAGATTGGCCGCCATTATATTTAAACAACATGTGAGCTTGTGTTTACAAAAATAAATTGGTCAAAACAAAAACTATGCATTAGATATATATAGTTAACCAGTTGAACCTATGCATGTACTTCAAAATTGTACCTCATAATCCAAGGAATATATAAACAGGATTGAAAAACATGACCACACAACAAATTACATTTTTTTTGTTTTTGTCCTGATAGCGCATCACGGTCGATGAGAGCTAAAGAGGATGGTGTCCTTGGGGATAAAGCGTCTTTGCACAGATACCAGCTGACACGAGTCACAGTGTTAAGGACACACAGCGCTCTGGTATCACCGTCAGACCGCTAAACTTCAGCTTCCTTCCTGCCCCCGGGTACAGTCACAGCAAGGGGTCACGCACTGTCAGCAGTCCGTCACTGCCACCCTGTAACCGGATAGCGCAGGCGACCGGGGACCTGGGGCTTTTTAAACAGAGTCCCATGACGGGAACCTGTACGATATTTTTAACACACAGCTAACAGATCGGAAAATCTTAGTGGACATGAAGAGATTCGGATTACAGAATGAGTTTGCAGTTCCTTTTCTCAAGGATAGAGGAAGCTAATCTGTGATGACCAAAACAGATCAATTGAAACTACTCTGGCGTTTTTTTCTTTTGACCGATTTTCTGTGCACTGAAATTCTAAGATATGAATACTCAGCAAAATGAGAGCACATTTTCCAAAGAAGCCTGTCATCGACGAAGTTCAAAGTTACTGAGCATGTTACACAAAACAAGGTGCAGCAGATTTACAAAGCATTTCTCAACCTCAGCTGTTGTGCAACACACTACTGTGCAACAAGATACCAGAAATCTGAACTTAAACATGACACCAATTCATACCCACAAAAAAACACAATAAGAAAACATTTCTTTAATAAAACTAAGCAATCCGGACTGTAGGTGAATTCGTAAACGGACCAGTAAACATAATTTGCAATTTCATTCTCTGACCTTGTATGCGGACCTGGTTCTGGTTACACTCCGGGCAAGGCAGCAGGGTGAACTCCTCTGCCTGGTACATAGAATAGTCGGTGCTGGCGACGACAATGCGATCTCCGGGTCCCCAGCCGAACACACTGTCTTTCAGGATCAGAACAACCTGGTCTGTCGTATCCACCTGAAAGCCGGATATAGGAAAACCTGGGAAACAGACGTCCCTTCACTTAGATTAGCTGGCACAGAACCCAATGTTAACTTTGTTGGGCTTAGAAAAAGGCAGTAACGGAACATATATTGTATGTGAAACAATACAAATATTGTATTGTATTCAAATATTGTATGTGAAACGAGGAAAATTAGGCTGATAGCAATTATTTTCTGAGGATAATTACAGACTTAAGTATTGGCGAAAAATACAAAGGTTTGAAATTCCTAAATAAAACTTAAAAAAATTTTAATTGATTGATTAATTAATTAATAAAATCTCTTTCCAGTGCAGAGAGACCCAAATGCCAAAGCAGGACTTGGACTCATCGTGGACTTAGCGTTTCACCATGCAGGGGCGGTTTGGGGCTAACTTAGCGTTTCACCATGCAGGAGCGGTTTGGGGCCAACTTAGCGTTTCACCATGCAGGAGCGGTTTGGGGCTAACTTAGCGTTTCACCATGCAGGGGCGGTTTGGGGCTAACTTAGCGTTTCACCATGCAGGGGCGGTTTGGGGCTAACTTAGCGTTTCACCATGCAGGAGCGGTTTGGGGCTAACTTAGCGTTTCACCATGCAGGAGCGGTTTGGGGCTAACTTAGCGCTTCACCATGCAGGAGCGGTTTGGGGCTAACTTACCGTTTTTCCACTCGCTGTAGGCGGTGACGGTAAAGCGCACCCCGTCCACAGTGATGAACTCCTTGCGTGCCAGCGCCTGTCCACCCGTGTCATGGTTTTCGTGTTCGCGCATGTCCTCGACACAGGAACCATTTCCCCCCCTAATGACCGAGACCAGAGCCCATGCCTGCCTGGAGGTGGAGGTAGTGGGTGGGGAAGGGTGGGGTTAGACAGTAAACGGGTTGAAAGTCTTCAACACCCCACAGCAAGAGAAAGGACACACTGAGACAATACGCTCCCAAAAACAAACAAAAAAAAAAAAAACACACCCAATTAACTTCCTTTTATATACAATGAACGGTCCCTACGAATTTAAAATGAGACGTGTTCCATTACCGTTCAAATTCCGCCAACGCTAATGTGACTTCGATGGAGTATTCTGCCCATTTCCTTGTGTGGCGGGCATCTTCACAACCAATGAGTAAACTCGCCGGATAAAACAAAGTTCTGATTGGTTCACATAATATTGCTCTTCTAGCAATACACTAAAACACGTTGCCCTTTTCTGCCCTGAGAGACAGCACAGATTACTAGGGTTGAATGACCTCTCCATTAGGCATTTCTGCACAATAGTTTAACACCTTTTTTTATATGAAGCAACGTTAATCAAAAACAGTAGTACAGCATAGCTTTTTTTTGTGTGTGTGTGGGGGGGTGTTACATAATATTTCTACAACATTGCGCAACATTAACATTCTTAACATAGGCAGCGCTGTTCTAATGTTGAAAATACGTTGTCTCCGTATCGGCCTTCAGGAAGCATTTGGCGCGGCTTGGCAACATCTAGCTATTGCCAAAGTGCTTTAGTATACAACTATATACAACTATAGCCAACATGCTATAGTATACAACTATATACAACTATAGCCAACATGCTACAGTATACAACTATATACAACTATAGCCTACATGCTACAGTATACAACTATATAAAACTATAGCCAACATGCTATAGTATACAACTATATACAACTATAGCCTACATGCTATAGTATAAACTATGTACAACTATCGCCAACATGCTATAGTATACAACTATATACAACTACAGCCTAGAATTATACGTTTACCACATTTACCACATTAGGTTATAGGTTGACACACATTGTGGGAAATGGTTCCGGTGTGGTTACTGGTACGTCCAGATGTTCCACAGCCCGGAAAACGCTGACAAGCTTCAAACACAAAAGAGCTACGCAGGACTAGACACACCTTCTATTGTCTGGAGAACCTGGCAACGTTACCCATGCGTCAGCGTCCAGGAAGGGGCATCTTCCTGATCATCACACAAGCTCTAAAACCCCAGGCCAATGGCTTTTTATTACCACATCTGCCCAGTTTCCCCAAACGCAAACACAGCCCATTTTCATCATCAAAGGAAAAGATCAGACGTATTTAAAAGACTTACTGGGGTCATATGAAGGCAGGGCCATGAGCTCAGGAACACAAAAACCTAATTTCCCATCCTTCTTTCCCTCATTGTTTACAGTTAGAATTATCTAGGTCACTTAAAGTTCTCAGCACAGATTGTCACTATCAGTGCATTCGTCACCAGTGCACCCAACCTGTCATCACCCCTGCTATGTCTGATGTTTACTCGGGGTCTGGCCAGAGGACGTGTGAGTCCGTTCTGCTTTTGGAGACCTTTCACGCCTAGTTCACTCGCAGGTGATTCAAACCATGATTCACTTGCTAATCACCAACATGTTGCTGCCCTCACCACGCTTTTCCACCGAATCTGGTAGAATCTGCTGAGGGTATGCGTCTCCTGGATATGCGTATTCAACCTATTTCCAGGGGTTCCATACCTTGAGTTCACCTCAGTCCAATTAAAGGGTCGTTCCCCTGGCAACCGTCCCACCTCCACTCAGTGCTCAGCCGCTCAACGTTGGTTACTCGATTTTATCCAGATGTCATGAACTTTCATTCCCATTATTTACCACAGAAATGAATAGAGCTAGGTATACTGAAAGGTAAGTTTACGCAGAAACTTGCAGGCAGCACACAAACTGATATTCAGTGCATCGGGGGGAGGGGGGTGCAATACAAAGACTCAATTGTTTTTTGTTTAGAAGGAAATTTTTGGAGAAAGGCCACCAAAATCCAGAATTCCCACTTCCCAAACCCAATTCTTTGCACGTATTCCTATAGAAACCCTCATTGACCATTGTTGAGGTATAACTATAGGTTGCCAGGTTAAACCCCAATATGGCTACTGTATCCCTGAGCAAAGTTCTTGTCCTGAATTGCTTCAGTATAAATTCGGCATTCAGCTTTATAAATGGGGGTTAAGTGTTCGTGATTGATTTGATTCCTTGGCATTCGTCTGTCAATCAATCAACCCCCCCGTTAGGGAAACTTAATCAGAGGGAAAGAGACTGAGCTGGAATTAACTACCTGGACATGAACCGTAGAATTACACAACTATATTTCACCGTCTGGCTCCGTCTTGCACTCATGACAGAAATGTGAGGGATTTAAACAGGCTTTATTTTAACACCTGACCCGTGCGGAATCTAAGAGATTACAACATCTTATACCCTCGGGAGCAATATCAGGGGATAGGGGTGGCATGGGACATTATTTAACTCATAAAAGTTTTTTGTTTCTTTTCACTATTCAAACTGCTATCCCGTGAGAGCAAAGAGTGAAAACAAACCTATCCCAAGAAACTAGCCCATAATGTGGAAAACTTCTGCTAGAACAGCTGACCACTGTTAAAAGACTGCCAACTGCTTCTGAAAGGCTAGATGTCAAGATTTCAAATAAAAAAAAACTCGTATTCTGTCTCCTGACAGGCCTGGGACACAGGAAAAAGTGCAGTCGACATCAGCGCTATGATTGCAATACGAGACAGCCAGTCCTCCAATTTTGTGCATTGGGTGGACACGTTGCCCCTTTGTACGCAAGCGTTGTGCTTGCTATTCAACAGCGCATGAGCTACTAAACAACGCGCACCCATTGTCTTTACCATGCAAGTGCGAGGGAGTGCGTCATACGTGCATCCGAATGCAAAATGCTACCGGTAGCGGGAGCATCACAGGCGCACTGCATTTGAATGTGACACGCGCCGCAGATAATCTGAAGGACTTCCCTCTCCTTGCGCTGAGAAGTTTTTCAGCGCCGAGAAGCGTTTTTCTGTTTCGCCACACCGGGGAGAAAACGACAACCAAACGCGTCAGAGAACACACCCGACTTCCTTTTCTGTACTGTCGGAGTATATGCATAGGTCCACCTTTGGGCAGACTGTCCAATAGAAAATACCGCTGTCTCTGCTTGTCTGAGCTAAAGGTTCAATGTCCCCAAAGAATCAGTTTAAGGAGCTTACAGCACTCATCTACATATGTTCACAGTCTTCAAATGAGGGACTAGCGCAGGGAATCAGTTCATAAATATTTATACTACATAATCCAAACCGTTCCCCTCTCAACATCCAGGACAGCATATTATGTGTATTACCTATCTTATCCTTAGAGCAGTGCTTCCCAGCCTGTTTGATCCACAACACAGAAAATAAAAACACATCTTCAGTCTTGCAAAGTTCCTGGGGTTTTTCAGGTGCGGGACGGGGGACGGTAATTGTTAATTATTTTCTTAAAAATCACTTGAAAACGGCTAACCCTGGTTCATTCTAGGACACAAAGTGGTGAAGTTCTTTTTCCTTCCTTGTTAAACTGCAACACATTTAAAGAGATGAACGATGAGCTCCCTTGATTGCACGTGCGGTTTAACCGATCTGTTTAAACTGAGGAGATGGTCAAACCCTCTTTTGACCATTTGGTGCAACCATGCATCTCTTGACCATTTGGTGCAACCATGCATCTTTTGACCATTTGGTGCAACCATGCATCTTTTGACCATTTGGTGCAACCATGCAGCAGGCTTAAACAACGACATGGCAAGCTGATCAGAGGAGTCAATCTGCTGGACCAGATCGATTTCTGGGTTTGGTCTACTTTTCTCACTGTAATTAGAAGAATGTATCTTTCTCACACAATCACACATGCTGCGAGGCAGTCACAATTTACATCAGGAAACGGTACACATCCCAAAATATATACCATGACTGACAACCAAACCGTCTTCCACGGAAACGCATTGGGTTGTGATTAACTTATCACAACACATTGGTAATGTGAAGCTGAGCGCCAACATGTAGTCGTCAGTAGGTGGCGCTGTTGTAAACATTCACAAACATGACCGTGCAATCGAGTACACAAGACACGCATCAGGCGCATTAAATGAAATAGAAATACCAACGGAACCCAAACATAAGATTTTGAAGGCATTTTTTATAGATTTTTACAGAAGCTTAGCATTCCTTATATTCTCTCAGATACTACCACGGGTGTGCCATTACGCTTATGTCAAGGCTTTCCCTGACCAATAGCAGAGCCAGTTTGTATCCTTCTGGTACTACAGGACTACTGATCGATGGACCAGATAGGTTTCAGTATAGACTTGGTTTCAGTGGAGACTTGGTTACACATCAGAACTGTGTACAAAGGAAACCCTTTTCCTTGGGCAACGCCAAGGAGACACTTCTGAGACCAGGTTTTTTCAAAACCTAAACTACGTGTTGGCAGCGTTCCCGTGTGCCAGGTCTAAGCCGACACTGCGAAAGGCACTAAAGCCCACTCCCACAGTGGGAAGGTTTGTGCAGCGCCGTTCTCCTGGCTACTGAAACAGGAAGAGACAGAGAGAACAGCGAGCCACAGAACTGAAAAAATAAACAGCATCAGTTTCGGCTGGCGAGACTCCCCTCTGCTGATCTAAACTACTGCTCAGCTCTCCGCTGTCCCGTTGTTCAGCGCTGTGGAGTACCGCTGCACCATTCATCAGAGTCTTTCTGCAATCAAAAGCCGGCTTGACACCAGGCCACAACGGGGAGTGATACCTCCAGTGACTGAACAAACAGTGCAGACGTTGGGCAAAAGGGAAACGCCTTCCGTTTTTGCAGTGCTTTGTAGAAGACAGGAATATCACATCTTAATTACGCCCATTGACAGCTCAGCGAACGTCACCATCAGATGCAAACATAGCACCGTCTTTGAAAAATGACATATCTGCCATTTGCATAATGATATCTGTTATTCGTTTCACATCGTTAGTTCATACTGAATGACCCAAGCTTGTTTTCATCCTTAATTGCTTGTACTTGTTATTTATTACCGGTACTTGCTGTTATTCATTACCGGTACTGGCTGTTATTCATTACCGGTACTGGCTGTTATTCATTACCGGTACTTGATAAACTTGAGGTTGCTATCCCTTACCTGTACACGAGGCCGCTGACAAAGAAACTGCCTAGCAAGCTCTGGATGGTATCCTTGGTCTCCTTCAGGAGGCTCTTGGCAGCCGAATCTCCCACTGCCATGGCAACGATACGCCCGGCGGGCAACGCCTTCAGCATCTCGTGCAGCCTCTGGCTGTCGTTCTCGGAGTCGTGTGTGTCGAAGCGGTCCACCACCAGGACGGCGCCGGTGTCCTGGTCAACCACGCGCAGGTTGATCCCGCGGCTGAAGTTCTTCTGGAAGGCGTAGCTGCCCGCCGTCAGCCCCGAGGACGGCAGGGTCCGGTCCAGGAGGGTCCAGGAGAGCTTCCGGGCCCCGTGGAGCTCCAGTGTCCCGCCCGCTCGCACCCCGATGAACTTCCTGCCCAGGTCGGGCACCTCCCACACCGCCTCCTCGTCCGAGCGGCCCATCAGGGAGATGGTGGCGCGGGATCGGAAGGGACACTTTGGTGCCCCGATGTGCAACGCGCCCCCGTCCTCGATCAGAATATGCCGAGTTCTTAGAGTGATATTTTTGGATCCGTGAGCATCATCGGCAAAAACAAGCATACCTACAAAAAAAGATTGTAATGATAAAAACCCCATGGTTTCCTCATATATATATATAGTCATTTAATTAGGAAACACTTACTTTATATCTAGCAGCAACTCGTTATTTTCTCTGCTTATATCCTCATTTAGTACAATTGTTTTATTTCAAATATGTCATCCATGTAGGTGTATGATTTAGCAAACGGTTATTCACATAAAGCCACCTGAAAGAAACATCGTCCACTAACAGCCAACTACACAGAGTAAATCCCTAAGAAATTTACTCTAGCACTCTAGTCTAGCCCACGTCTCCTTCACCCCAAACCCCCCCCCACAAATGCAGAGCAGGAACCGACGGCGCACCTCCACTTTGGATGATTACAGACTGCAGAGTCGCGGAGGAGTCCAGCCGAAACAGATCCCCCCTCTTGATGACCACCGCTGTCTGGGGGCTGTGGCCCGGGTTCCAGCCGCGGAGAGAGGGGTTGTGGTCTGGGCAGTTCTCTGGGTGAAACACAACCACACGAACGCGCAACGGTCAATTTCTTTTTTCTTTTTTTACAAAGAAACACAAACTTCCTAATTTACGACGCACGTGGAAAGGTAAACGGTCTTCCCTCACAGGTGATGCACTCAAAAGCAATATCAGACAACGCTTCACTAGGAAGCCGCAATCGTCCGCACGTTGTGCAGAGATAAAAGGGGATAGCCTTCTGATTAAGTCTAAGCCAAAGCAAGAAGGTTTGCCTAATAAGGATAGCCCCGGCTATATGTGTAAATACAAATTATATATTAATGTTAAATATACTATAACGTTACAATAAACCACACAGTTTCCCCATGAGAGATACTATTTGACTCATCTGTTTCATTAAATAGGGAAAGTTACTAACAATTACTTATAATATAGCTAGGACACATGACACAAATCCTAAAAGTAAATAGCAAGACGGCTTCAGCCTTTTAGTCAGGAGCCATTCTAACGATGCGGAGTAAAACAGGAAGATAAATAAGAACAAGCGGGAATGTTTTCAGGTAGACCTGTTTACTCTGGGGAGATCATTCTCCGTATGAGGGGTTATTCCAACAATTCCTTCCCTCACAGGGGGAGGTTGCTTTGTGGGTAAAGAAAAAAGTTCTTTTTGGAGTAAGATTAAACTGCTAAGTCTGGGTGCCTTACTATGTTTTCTAATAAACAGTCTCTGATCTGCAGGAAAATAAACATTTTTCTACAAAGTGGATGTAATTGACGGCTGGTATTTCATGACTCCCTGTACCTTGGGATTTCGGTCCAGATTTCAGAGAGATTATCCTCAACCTACCAGGACTGCAAACTTAATGAAAAGAAAATAAATGTGTGCAGGCCTCACTCTAGTGCACTTCCCCAAGCTGAGTGACCTGACGGCACCTCTGTGTGGAGCACGCACGTTTGCTCAGGTCCCGGACACAGCCCCTGACGGACATAAAGCCACCGCCCGCCTACGCACCGTTGAGGACGTCCCCGGACGTCAGGCCCAGGACCAGGAAGAGGGCCAGAAAGAAGGTCCCCAGAGAGAGGCCGAAACAGACGAGTGTGTGCTTTCGCCGACGGAGGCTCTGGGCGCGCCCCCTCCTCTGTTGCTCCTCCGACAGGGTGAAGGTGGCCGGGGACACGGGTGGGGTGGAGGTCTTCGAGGAGGGTTGGAGCATGGGCGGAGGCGGCGACCGCACGGGGGCAATCCTGCCCGGGACGTAGCCGGGCGGACGGTGACTGTTCCCATTGGACGGGGTCATGAACATGGGCCCACAGCTTGGGCCGTCATTCACCTGCATGGTATCACTTCCCTCCAGAAGAAAAGAAAAAGGATATAGCATTGAGGCTAATAAAAACATGTTATTCTTTTATTTCAGCACTTACTGTAACCCACGAGTAAGACAGGACGTGAATCCTCAAGGATACATCAGTAAGTAGGGTTGCAAAGGGTCGGAAACTTGCCGGGAAATTTTCCATGGGAAGTTAAGCCCGGGAATTTTATGAATTTTTTTTAACGAAAGTTCATCAAAAAAGTTAGCTTATGACAGTGAACCTTTTTTGGGGGATACACATGTGGCAATTCTAAGTCTTGTGGCATATACTGGTTAAACTATCCCCAATACTACGGAAATGCAACCTTCTGCAAGCGCAGTGCATTCTTCCATCACAGGTGCAGCTGATTCTCGTGATCTTGCACACGTATGAGATGCTACTGAACCCACACTACTACACGGTCTTAGCCAAGGACGACACGATGTACACCTTGCTCGAGCTGTGTATGCAACTGCTTCCCCTCTGATGCTCTCAGGCAACGTGTATTGGAAGAGATTGCTTACATTTATTTCCGTTCACTCCCATATATTCCAGTTAATTCCCACGGAAAGTTTCCACCGCCGAATATTCCCCAAAATTTGCAACCCTATCAGTAAGTAATTAAAAATCTCAGCATTCTCGGGAATAACTGAATAAGGCCCAACCAAACGTGTGGAAACACGACAAGGTTCCTGACCCAACTGGTTTTAAAACTTACCTTCCAAGAACAACCCATAAGCCATATATTAGCCTTGTTCTAAGAAAGGTATTCAGAAACCCATTTACATAATTTGTCATATAACTTACATAATGTACAAAACACCATTCTGAAATTCAGTGCCACGTTGAGGATATGGTCCACTTCACAACAAAACAAATTACCTGGTTAAATAATACAGACCTTCATTTACAGATCTAAAACTCAATTTTAAAACATGGCTCATATTATAGTCGCTAAACAGCAAAAAAGCTGAGTCATGTGTTCGCTTAGGAGATAATTACAAGTTTAGAATTGCCCTCAAAGAGCTTCCCCTGAAATAGCCGTTTTTTTCTAAGCAACCTGCTAACTAACAACCTCCATTACCCCTGAGGTTCTGATACACTGCCGAAACAGATGTCAACTTGTCTTTAAAAGTGTTTAACAGAAAAGAACGTTGAAACGCATGCAATTTCACACAACGATGTGTACACAAAAGATAGAAAAGTTCATTTGATTTAAATCAAAAGGATAATGCGCCAATTAAAATGTGTGCACAATACTGCCTCAGGCTTTCTCTAAAAACTGATTCCTGGGATACTACTGACTACCAGGAATTTCCTTCCTTCCAGCATCCAGCAATTATGTAGGTTTACTGACTGTTTGTAGCCTTTTGACCAGTGTTATCTAGGGGACTATCAGTCAACATTTAATTACTGCAACAATTAGGGGACCAAGCAACCATGGGTGGGTGGAATGTCCTCCAAAAATTCCAATATTGATTACCCAACAAACACTTGCAAACAGAGAGACCTTCATACTCTTACACTTTGACCCATTTATGTAAAATAAATCTTTTTTTATTTTTTTTTTTAGCAAAAACAACATTTAGTGGGAGAAGCATACCAACTCCATAACATGTTGGTGATGTGTGTTACCAGAGAATTATCCATCAATGTTTTAAAACTTTCTTTGCTAATTTCACATGACTTCATGTCAAATGTCCATTCATACCATTACTTCTGGTTTATTACTTAGCCGAAGATGGGTATATTCTCAGTTGTTAAAAGGATTTATTTGCAACATCAAAGACGCCGATTGTTGTTTTTCGAAAGTATAATGAACTCAGCACGCGAACTCTCATTCATCAAGATATTTATTTTTAATAAATAAATATTATTACGTCCAACCTCAATCAAAAGTTAGGGAACAGACCGCACGATAACCTAATTTCCAATAATCCAATGACACATTTCGTGGGCGTATGAATCACAGTATGAATGTGTCGATGTCATACTAATCTTAGAAAACGTTTTGTTCTGTAGAGAGACGTTCAACTCTAAAGATTAATTTTTCATCTGACTTCCGTCCGCGAGCAGCAAATAAAAATAATTGGATTCCACTGCTTTAGTGCAGTTTTATTTAATATGGAGAATATTTATACAACATACAATGAACGATGAAGTAACCCGCATTGGTTTCCTGCACCAGCAGCAGTAAATAGATTATTTTTTAAATATTATTTGTTCTTCGGTGTTCGTTACAGTGTACAACGAAATTTAACCACGACGCGTATACATCATTGCACTGCCATATCTGAAATTGTGTAAAACACCGCATAGCTACCAACCCGATAATTAAGCTTCAATCGGCAATACTCTTAATAATACGTAAGCATGCTGCTATTAATATACAAAGACATTATTAAACACGTTCTATTGTTTACCAAAACAAAAGAAAACTGCAACTCTGTGATTTGGTCAGAATTCACGTTGTATACTTTTTAGTAAGTAAACACGTTGCATTGCAACAAGGTTACAGAAAAATAGTTAGCTAGTTACGTTAGCTAACGGTTTATTTTACAGTAGTAATAGCACGTTACAGGAATCATTCAATTGCAATCGACACGATAACGCAAAAACTGTCAAAAGTTTTTTTGCTAACTGCACCAGTTCCGTTTAAAAATCCATTTAATCCACGATATTTAGTCACTTGCAGTGGCTTTTGACAGAGTTTCAATCCGGATCTCCAACTACCAGACTCATTAACGTCCCGGACAGTGTTCGAGTTTCGCTTACCTTTTTAAAGAACTAGTGTTTCACTTGCCATTCGCCCTTTCTGCGAATACAGAGAAACCCCCGTTAGTGGAGCTAAAATAATTTAATTTTTTAATCAAGGCCGTTTTATTTCTTCATATACTTTCTTTTACATGGTGAACTCCTCTTAAAGGCTGAACTCCACCAGCCCCTATGCCAAACGCGGCTCTCGGAGGAAGTGAGACTGGAGGTTATCATTGGAGACTGAGAGGGAAAAGGAGTGGCTTAATCGGGGTAAAAAAAAAAATTAAAAAGAAGACCCCTTTTGGAGAAGAAAGCGTACTCCACCTACTGACTTGCCCAGAAGGTATTCGAGAGGCCAGACGGCTCTTCTATTTGATTAAATGGAGAAAATTTAATTAAATGTTGCAATATTATGATTTTCGTATTCGAGTGTCGGTTATTTCGAAAATCGTCGATAACATTATAGAAATGCTAAAACTGGTGTTATTGTATCAAATTTTGTATATTAACGCGCATTTATTATTCTAAGACAAATTGGTCGAATGATACGCACATCTAAAATAAAAACAAGAAGTAAAGCTAAATAGAAAAATATACACGAAGCAAACGATACTGTCACTGACTGACCTTGGCAATATACGTTGAATGACAAACACCAGTTAAATTGTTAGAAAAATATTGATTGTTGGCAGTGCTGTTGGAAAAAAAAGGTGCAGTGGGAATATTCATAGGGACAAAACAAAATACACGAATAACTGGACAAACCTCCCTCACACTAATTTTTAAACGAATATAACGGATATAGGCAACTGGCATTTCAGAGAAATTCTGACCAATAGGTGTCAGAAAACAAACGGGTCTTTTCTAATGTCAGTTTTTATGCTTAAAACCACTGCCCAAGTACTGACCCAAAAGCCTACAGTAGCTTTATACCCAAACAAGTTTTATTCCCACCCCTCTGGGTCCCTTGGTAACTACTTTAGTTTTTAAGGCAAGATAGAGGGCCAACCATGCTTTCGTTCACTCTCACAGACCTGCGCAGAACTAATGATATAAAATAACACAATCCACACCAAGACTGCCGGACATTCCAGTACATCTACACAGGGTAAACATATCCTCCCCCCTTTTCCCACAAAACTGGAGTCTCCCTTAAGATCTTAAGTAAAAGGAGTCATTTTTTCGTAAGTAAAAGGGAACTAATTAGAATAAATCAATTAACACTACGTAGATCTCTCTCTCTCTCTCTCTCTCTCTCTCTCTCTCTCTCTCTCTCTCTCTCTCTCTCTCTATCTCTCTCTCTCTCT
>JAOYSI010003479.1:1794-15113 GCA_025775065.1 Hiodon alosoides
TCACCTTGATCCAGTGGTGCTGCCTAGTCACCTTGATCCAGTGGTGCTGCCTACTCACCTTGATCCAGTGGTGCTGCCTACTCACCTTGATCCAGTGGTGCTGCCTAGTCACCTTGATCCAGTGGTGCCTGCTTATTCAGGCTGCCTGTCTCCCCTTGGCTGCCTGCTCACCCCACAGCGTCTCACATTTGAGCACAGCCCGTCATTGGAAAAATATTCCCTCACAGCCTAGAGACTGAAAAGACTGCTTAGATTCAAGCACATTACAAGCATAGCAGAGAAAATATAATTAACAATAGTCGTATTGTAACTTATGTAAACATTTTTTTTACAACTGCTCTAAATATTTTCAGATTTAAAGAACACATGCGTTTGTTAATATGCAAATGTCTACAGAGCACCCGACTGATTATTCCCACCCAACAAAGGCAAAGCACGCTCAATGCGATGTTTCCCCAGGAAACCAATCAGACTGAAGACCATCTATACCTCTGGACAAGAGTTAATCTGTTTCCATCACGCAGTGGGGAACTTTGGCACTGGTAACCTGCACCTTCAGATCAACACTGGGAGAATCTATTCTTCCCACTGCTTTGGGGCATCCCTCCGGCAGCTCCCCTGCGGTTCAGGGGATTAGCCAACCACAGCCAGGCCCAGGTTGCAGAGAGACGTGGAGTGGTGAGGGTAAACCTCGATTCGTCCCTTCTCCAGCAACATCAGCAGGAAGTTAAGAATATTCAGGGTAATCAGCTTCTTTAATTAGCAGTGGGCGATGCTATGTGAAGCGTGTTCTGAGAATTAACTCTTTCATGTTGGGCCATGGGAATTAAAACTGGTTCGGCGTTGTTCCGTGAAAAATAGTGATTGTTAGGACTGTTCAGGGTAAAGGTGCAGATGCAGTTATCTAGATCAACTGAAAAAGCTTGCATTTAATACAGCTGGGTATTTTACAAAAAAAAAAACAGTTATCTGCTGCTAGGATTTGAACCTACAGTATACTGGTTGTAAGCTCAGACACTTTGAAGACCAACAGCCCTCTCCTCATTAGTCGCTCTTTGCGCCTGTAACTAGCGAACTGAAAGGGTTGCGAATGTTGTTCACTCATAGCATCCCACCTTTACAAACATAAAAACTCATTCTCAGCTTGCAGCAGTTGTCTGCTATGGAGATGTACACATTTCATTGTAACTCTTTATTGTATAATATGGACCTGTTCTCCGTGACCCACCCCACTTAACGTGACCTTAACTCTTGCACCCCATTTTGAAAAAGGACATAAGAATGAGGGAGAAATCGCTTCGATCAAAAGTAAGGACTTGTTTAATCTCACTGATGAAGTGAAATCCGGCGCGAATGCAATGAGGGGCTCAAAGGAGGACTTAAGAACCCAGCCACCGCGACCCTCATGACCGATCCGGCGAGGACGCGGGTTTAACCTTTAGTCGTTCCTGGGCGGGAAATCAATCATTTGTGCACACTGGAATGGAGTGGGCGGCGGAATGGGGGTGACTGCGGCGCCTGCTGTGGCCGCTGGCCTCTTGCCCACCGCAGGGGAGGGGAGCTCGTTTGTCAAAGCCAACCGGGAGCAAGCCTGGACCAGATTGACCGGGGAAGGAGAGAAACTGGGAGGGGTGGGTGAGGAACACCCACACTGCGGTTCCCAGTTATGGCTAGGCTGCTGCCGGCGCCCAGCCTTGTTTGCTCTGAAGGTACCTCTGTTTGACAGACTTTCAGTACCTGGATTAATGCGTGAGAGATTCCTGTGTCAACACCTCTCCCCCAGCTCTTACCTCCTGCTGATATTGCTTCAGCCCGGCTTAGCGCTGAACGCTTTGACAATGTGACGGTGGTTTGAAAAAAAAAAAAATCCCACGTGAACCTTTTCTGGTTTGTCATAGTTTAATTCCCTTGGGTCCCAGGGTTTCTTTTTCTTTGACTCCCTATCCATCTATTATTAAGCTCTTTATTATCATCAACTGTAGCATCTAAGATGTTCCTATGTTTATTGCTTCATGATGAATGGGGTGCAGGACCACGTAAAAAAATATCAGCGCTCAAACAAGGCATTTCTTTTTCTCTGCAGGGTTATTTCAACCAAGCCTCTCATTGAATAAGTCCTGAAAATCATTTTCGAAAGAGGAGCTCTGATTTAATTCCGTGTTAGTGTTAGGAGTAACGTGGAAAACGTTGGCGGGAACGGCTCGGCGAGATCAAAGGCTGTCTTTGATTTAAATTTGGCTTTTCGGTTCCAGCGACTGGTTCATTGTAAGGTGCCTTCATTGCCTTCCTCCAACATGGTTTCCCATCAATTCCCAACGCAGCCCGCGATTCAAGCGGTGTTCAGCCATCCCCAGCCCTGGAAAGATTGCATTCCTCACAAGTCCTTACAAGCGTGACAGACGCAGGAGTATAGCAGGTCTCGCAACGACCTCCGGTCGCTCAAGGGTGTTGAGAACGTACTGCCGACGCACCAGAACTCGGAAGAGCAGTCCTTTACCCCGAGCTTGCACAGCTGCTCTGAAGTCCATGTGCTCTGGATGGCAAGGACGTCCGTCGTTCTGGCCAGTGGGTGCAGCATTGAATATGTTACCTCAAACCTGCGATCCGTCGACAGCAGCTTAAGAGGGATGCCACCGCGCAGATGACCTGGAGGCGGAAGTGAACGTAACGAAAGTGCAGGTTTCCAGGGGAGCGTGGTCGTTATTCTTGTCTCCATTCTTCTTTTGTGATTTCTTGATTGGCAGAATCATTTGTGCTCCTGGCGCGGAATGCCCAGTGCCATAGAGAGTTTTGCTGAAGTCGACCAAAATGAAAACACGTGAAGAGTTACTGACACTTCTTTTGAAATATAATGATACTATTAACATACGTATTGACATCGTTCATGGTCATGGAGGCATGAAAACTGGAAGTAGTATAGAGTTTTGCATGCCTAGCTTTAATACGGTTGTAGTTGTCAAATTAAGCGGAAGTAGCGCAGAAGTCTGAGAGATTTCAGAACTTAGGTTGCTCACGTGGACGAAGCTAATAATGTTGGGTAGTTTCGGTAGACTAACTAGGTTTTTCCAAGATGTATTATATATGACCTGTGAAATCTGGACATTAATCATCTTATTTAGTTTATTTTCCTGTCGGGTGCACTGAATGACATCTTCAGCAAAACGATTTAAATGAGGAAAAGCCTCATTCTCTGCTACAGGCAAAGAGAGAAAAGCTGTCTCTGTGATAGGTTAGCACATTTGCGCTTATGTCCTTAATAAATAAAAAAGTCATTAATTCTTGTTCGATGTCTTACAGCTTTTAAAAAGTGCCACTTACACAGCGAGAAACCTTGAACTGTTGAGAATGCGTTGTAGTAGTTGCTGAGCCTTGACTAATCCCCTAAACTACTCCAGGTCTGGGTGACCCTAATCCGTCTCCACACACAAACTTATTTTGGCCAGGCACCAATGAAACAGGTTTCAAAAACTGATACGGTTCACCTGTAAACTTGTGAAACAGCAGACTTTTAACATTCCTCTTTGTGCCAAGACCTGTAGACTATGCACATTTTCGGTGATGGATGTCAGAGCCGTTCACCACACAACGTACCGCAAGAAATCCATGACTCATATGTTCACTTTTTGGGGCAATTTTCTTTTCCCAGGAGACCTGGGCTTTTATCAACTAACACAGGTTCAATTTGGAGCTAATGAGATATTGGCTATGCCATGGATTAGCAGCAACATTTTAAGACGACACAATTTGAACGGAATTGGACAAAGTTATAAAGTTATGAATGCCTTTTTGGTATGTACGCTCCAGAATGGCTGTTAGATGAATCATAGCTCCGTCTAGAATGTTCCAAAGCAGCCGTGAGATCGGTGTTTTCATCAAACAGCTGAAACGGCGACCAGCCCACGATATTTGCAACCTGAGCTGGTAGGGTAGGGTAGTGTAGTGTCTGAGTTACGTTGTTTTGCATACTTCAATGGTTCACTCAAGTCAGTGAGTTCCACAGATTCGGGGGGCTATTTGAACTGGGTTATCTCCTCAGATTGAAAAAAGTCTCTGATAAAAAGGTGGTATTTAGGTGGGGTGGGCAATGTGGATGAAACAATAGCGATCTGTGCTATTTAGCCCATTCAATTTTTGGGTGGACTTTATAATCACCATTACCCTTTCTGTGGGCAATAGTTTTTTAATTGTTCCACTGACAGGAGGTCTGCTATCTGAAGAGCGTATCAGGTTTTCATTTGCCATGAGAAATGCACGGCGTGGTTGAACCGTAGGAGTGACAAATCGATCTTATGTGTCTTTACTGGTCTGAATTATGGTGTACATATGGGTGAAATGTCGGTTCAGTTTAGCGAACGGGAACAAAGCTAAGACAGGAGAAGGTGAGAGCTGTACTGCGAAGAAAATAACAATGAGAAGGAAAATACTTTCATTGCATCATGACGGGTCGTTGTTTATGAACCTGAAATACCAAGGGATATTCAAATCCTCTGACAAACTGGTAGATCATATTTTTCCAAAATGTATTATAAAATGCCCCAAGGTCTTTAATCTCTGGCTATCAGGCTAAAAGGCAGAGTAGCAGTCATTCTGAAACACATTTTCAATGGAACATGGAACAAGAGTAAATAAAAATGTGTTTCTCCATGTAACTCAACATTTAGGAAGGTAACAAGCCCATTCCATAAGAAAAGATTTGCATAAATGTCATTATTTAGGGTACGAGTGAGTCATTGGATGTAAGACGAGTTCCATCTTAATGGCAGCCGCTGTGACTCTCCCAACCCCCTGGCATCCGCACCCAGGAAGTGGTTGGGGGGTGGATGGGGTAAATGTTGGCAGTGGATTGCAGTTCCTGCCGGACTGGGACGACAACTCTGCTTAAATTGCTAGTTTCGGTTGGCTTTTGGCCTCTTTCCCCTCCAAAACTCTTGACCAGGGAACCACTCCCTGCTCCCCACACCGGCCTAAAATGAGACCTCCACAGCTTGTTCCCAGACGCCTCTGCTGAGAGTGGCAGCCCCCACCCCCACTCGCTCCCTCCAGCGGAGATCTAAACATACGATCAACTTAATGACTGCACAATTGAGGCTTCTCATCTAGGCCTTAATGATCATCCTGACAGGCAACGTTTTTACGTGCTGCTGGGGGTTTATTTTGGAGAGCTTGGTTAAAAGAAAACTGCTACTATGCAGACCAATTATCCCCCAAAAAAACCTCCCGGGCTCAACCATACCTTACGTTATCTGTTGTGAGAACAGTGTATTCGCTCTGGTGTCCTCCAAGGCACAAGAACCGACCTCTTTTAATCTGTTGATATTACTGGATTTCTCTCTGCGGAACCCCCGACTTTAGCACGTTTAGTAATTGCTTCCAGATTTTTCCTGAAACGTTTTTTTATTCTGAGGTGAAACAGGGTCAGACGAAATGGCGACGAATGCCATCAGAACTTCCTTACATAAATACTTAATTGCAGCTTGCCCTTATCTAAAAACGCATGGGTGCAGACAAAGACCTCCCCTTGAGAGACACGGGTCTGAGTGAAATAAAGTCACTTCTCTTGAATCTGGCCCTGATAATCGCAACTCACATGACCCAACGCTAGCACATATTCAGCAAAGAGTAGCAATCACCGACGGCAGTGTGCAAGAGAATCTTTCCTCTTTGCGGTCATCCAGACAGGAAGACACAAAGAGCCGAGCCTATTTCAGTGGCCTGAGCTGACCATGGCTGTAAGATCAGTCACGTACAGCTTTATTGACAAGAGTGCACTGGAGACCCACGTCTGAATTCCTGGACTCATATGCTTATGTAAACGATAGCTGTATAGGGGGGAGAAAAATACTTTTTCGTATATAATGAAGGATTTAGTTTAAGGGTTGGTTTCTTTGCCAGGGCTTTTGTGGATGGCCTCCTGATATGGTGGAAGATTAGGGCTGAAGTACATCAGATGGGGGATTATACAGGTCACCGGCCATGACCTCTCTGGCTATTGAATTACCTTGGGAAATTGAATATGCTTTATGTGAAAGCATCAATACGCATTATAATATGACAATGACTGCCAGGATTACTAATACTGCCACTCCTGGTTGTTTTAATAAAAAATACAACTACTTTAATAAAGCTATAGTAACATAAGTTTGATGGAATGCGATTCGTATGTATTTATGTGATTGTAAAAATAAAGACAGCACTGTTTTTTCCTCGGTGGTGCACGCTTTAGCTTCTGGGCGTGACTGGCACAAATGTCCCGTCGCTTCGCACCGGCCCTTTGTTGATAATCCCGCCAATAGGGACTCACCAGGAAGCTGGCGGTACGTGGACAGCGTGTCCGACCGCAGAGCTAGGCCGCGACCCGAGCAGCCCCCAAGGCCCAGCCCAACAAATCCCTGATGTCGGCCCGTTACAAAAGGTCACGTCTCGACACAGGAAACACACTTGTTTGTGGCAACGGTGTTCACCACAGAGAATGTGTGTTCCGCGTCGGTTGGCCCCTGGGATACAGATTAGCGCAAAGGGGGGTGGGGCATCTTTTCATCCAAATAGTCTTCATACGGGGCCCAACTGCTTATAGAGAGTTTTCCTCCTGTCTGGTGCTAATGACAGGCACCAGGTATCATTTCACTGAAAGCTATACATTTACTGGGGGATGTTCAGTAACCAATGGGAGCATCAGTTAGCAAACTTAGCTACACCCTGTGGTGATTTACGTCTCGGTGTATCCTTGTTTCGTTTACAGTATTTTTTCTTACATTACTAAAAAGTCCAAATAACAATCATGTAAAATGAGAAGGCAGAACGTATGTCACATTGGACCAACCTAAAAAAAAAACGATATTTCAGGAAGTTCAAGGGGAAAAAATGTGACAACCACACTAATTATAAACATTTGGGGTGGTTCATAAAGAAAGAAAGTTAATAATGGGTGGTTATTTTGTTTGCCTTTCTGATTAAGATTTTTCTGTTCTCCTGGTTACTTCTTGTTGAGTCAAAAACAACCAGACACACACAAAACAAAACAAAAAGCATTTAAGGTGACATTAATGATTTTAAAATAAATCCCAAAGTTTAATACTGACTGAAACATCTCCTTATTTCAAATCTCACTTGTTTCTAACAAGTGACAATGTCAGAAATACTTCGAACCAACTGAAATGTGGCATGCAGTTTAATTAAACACCAGACAGGATCAATAACACACAAAAGTAAAATTAACAGAGTGGGGCAGACTGGTACAAATGAAGTGCTAGAGGGCATCATAGAAAGTTTATTTACTGAACACAGAATGTCGAGTTACATCTAGTTTCTATATGTTTTAAGACGAGCTCACTTGGCACCATTTTACTTCTGTAGAGATGGTTTTGTATAAGAAATTGATATTAAACCTTTTCAAAGGGTAACTCGTGCTATCTTAACATGAACCCTTATCAGACGTTTTTTTTGCCTCTAGAACATGATTGGTTTTATTGATGGTTGCAAAGGAAAATGCTCTTGATTTTTGTTGGATCGTGAACGACCAATGACAGAAACAAATGTGAGAACAGAGATGGTTTTCAAACTCATTTCATAGTTTTAAATAACTGTCCTCTATTATAATGCTTGCCAGCCAAAACTAGAATCATATTATACAAATAAAACATTCTTTGGTTTTTAAACAATGTCTTGATATCTTGTAAATTTTAACTGTTTCACCAAGCTTCGTATAATTTTAAAGAATACCTTTTTAATGCTGGGAAAAAGCAATGCATTTTTTTTATATGATTTTCATTTTAGTGGAATATAAAGTATTATTTAACAAACCAATAGCAATAATCATATAAAATAATGAAGGCAAGCTAAATGGTGATGCACACATTTGACATTCTTTTTCTTACCTTGAATCTCTAACGGCTAACCTATAACTGACCGTTAGATGCATATTTACATGAAACGTTCATTCGACTTTGCCGTATAAACCTTGGACCGCAGCGGAGGCCTCGGTCTAGCGGTCGCTGCACAGCAGATGCTGAGCAAAGTGTGATGTCACAATCCATTACCTTCCGTCTTGTGCACTTTGCGATCGCTGCTCTCTCCAAGCGGGGGGATAGAGGACAGGATGGAGGCAGCAGACATCCCCCCCTGGGAGCTATTTACGGTTGATCTGTTCCCCATCGCGTGGCAACCATCCATGGCATCAGCTACCAGGCCCCCCTGTCCCTCTCCGGCCTCTGCTCGTCAGGTAACTTAGGAGACAGCAGGATTAGAGTTAGGTCCCTCTGCCTCTGCTGCAGAAAAACAACCCCTTTCGTTGCCCCCAAAATTTAAAGTACAGTGATGGCACGTTTATATATGCAGTTTGAAACACATCAAATCGTACAAGTTAATTCCTGCATTGGGTTTAATTAAAGGGCAACGTATGTGTTTAAAGAAATTATGGGGGGGAAATAGTCAGGCTGTTACGGTAAGGTTCCACATGTAGAGCAATCTGTTAACCTTTTTCCCATAAACACACGTGGATGGAAAGAAAGTACTCCACAACCAGCGGTTCACATCAGGCGAGGGTGGCTGCAGTGGGCGCCTCTGGGGAATGTGCAGAACGACGTCAGTGTATTTACCCGCGCCTCGGGCCTCAATGCGCCAGAGGTCTGGACACCCGAGGCAAGGAGCCCCACACTGATGCCTTGTGCTCGGGCCGGACCCGGGCTGTGCCTGTGTGGTCGTGCGTTCCGGCCGCTTGTTTGTTTACTTGTTTACTGGCAGGGTGGAGATTACAGGCCCCCGGCTCTACGGGATTCGCGGCGCGTGTTGTCTAGTGCGGCTCGGGAGGGGCTGAACACGTCATTGCTGGGTCTGGAAACCCCATTCAGCGTTATTACTCAATAGCCTTGCTCCACATGGAAAAAATCACGCAGTTGCCTTTTAATGCCTGTAACCCTTAGGGGACGTACTCCCCAAGACAAACTTGGATGGACTTTCACACAGTCTGCGGTCCTCCTGCTTTCCGTTTTATAGATGGAGATTAAAAAATTGCACGGGCGTGCCTTGTCAACAAGCACATCATTTCACCCCAGTTCCGACTAGCCCTGGTGGTATATCTTGGTATGCCAGCCCAGAGCTCATTTCGGTCTGCAAAAACAATCATCCAAACTGGAATTCCATGCTATGTGCTTGTGGTTTGTATTCCTCGCTCTGGAGAAAACAAAAAACAAATCTGATAATCAAACAAGGCAATGATAATAATGAAGCTGAAACCACTCACATCTACTTCATTTCAATATACCAGCCGCAGCATTAGATCAAGTAAACACAGCTGAGCCAAAATCAAGTTCAGCTTTTTTGTTAATAATGCGTCATTATAGTGTGTCTATCACCTCCCTCCACCCAAATCCCACCCTCCCCCTGGCCTCTAACATTTGTCATAGGATCTTTGTGACTGGCTCCATCGCAGGCTGCAAGCTTCCCTTACGGCACTGATGAAGGTGATGAGGAATGTCCTGCCTGGTTGTGAGGACTGTGGCAGAGCTTCCCGTACGGCACTGATGAAGGTGAGGAGGAATGTCCTGCCAGGTTGTGAGGAGGACTGTGGCAGAGCTTCCCGTACGGCAGTGATGAAGGTGAGGAGGAATGTCCTGCCAGGTTGTGAGGACTGTGGCAGAGCTTCCCGTACGGCACTGATGAAGGTGATGAGGAATGTCCTGCCAGGTTGTGAGGACTGTGGCAGAGCTTCCCGTACAGCACTGATGAAGGTGATGAGGAATGTCCTGCCAGGTTGTGAGGAGGACTGTGGCAGAGCTTCCCGTACAGCACTGATAAAGGTGATGAGGAATGTCCTGCCAGGTTGTGAGGAGGACTGTGGCAAAGCTTCCCGTACGGCACTGATGAAGGTGAGGAGGAATGTCCTGCCAGGTTGTGAGGACTGTGGCAGAGTTTCCTGTACGGCAGTGATGAAGGTGAGGAGGAATGTCCTGCCAGGTTGTGAGGAGGACTGTGGCAGAGCTTCCTGTACGGCACTGATGAAGGCAGGCCCATCCCAAGGGCTGTGATGCAGAAAGAGGCTCTGTCGTGTGGGGGTGTGTGGGTCCCCTTCCCACTGATACAGTGTCTACAGGTATAAAGATGCAAAGTCTGTTTCACACATGCTGTTTTACATAGCCACACAGTCCTTGTTACACATGTAAACTTACATAACCCTCAAACTGGTTATTACACATGATTCATCTTCATTTTTTACAGATGAAAACAACAATAGACAATAGAAGGCAGTACAGGCCTGCAGGACAATTAAATTGAAATGGTTCCCAGGTTATTAAGCATAGATACATTTTTTACTATGTGAGTGTTTCTACTTATGAAGAAACCATGAAATAACTGACAAGTTATATAGTCATAGCTAGGCCAATGACAAAAAGATATGACTAGCTTTACTTTACTGTTTTCGGCTAAATAAAAGCCATGCTGATATCATGATCAGTGTTAAGAAAGGCATTCCCTGCCTTTTACGATGCTTGTTAATCTCCAGAAAACGCGAGGAGGACAGAGGAGTTGCTTGTTCAGAAACGTAGCGGGGATTGAACCGCACCGCGTTTGAAGATTCTAGTTCACGCCTCCGTGTTAACGACGTGTGGACGGGAAGCGCTCCTCAGGTGGCGTGCCAGAACTGATAAACAATCCCGGTCAGCTCAAACCCTCAGCCTCGCCAAAGACAGCGCAAGAAGTTCTGTCCAGTCATGTACAACTTATTTCTACAAATTTGTGTCTGTAGTGAGCAATTTGTGTTTTTACAATTACATAGAAGTAAAAAATAAGCCAAAACAAACTGTAATCGTACACTCAGGGCTTTGTTGTTCTGTGATAAAAGACAATTAATTCAGTGTTCCGTTCTCAGAATCCCAGGGGGTGTTCTATGAAAAGATTAATCTGCATGTCTGTTAATCCTATACTAAGCACAACGTACATGCAAATCATATGCATTTTCCCTCCGCAACGGCAACAAAACACAGCACCTGAGAGCGGTTCTCTGCATTTATCCGCTAACGCTGCTACGCGGCAATTACCACTCGACACTTATTCTGTTCTCTCATTCACCTGTTCCTGGCTCTAAATCCATTAGTTCATTTAGCTGATTGTTTACAGTTCGGTATTAAGCTCATTTACTTTTGCCAGTGAGTTGGTTGTGGACAAAACATCAGACTGTTGAGTGTCTTCGCACCAGCATCAATGGAGCGTTTCCCCAGAGAGAGGGGAGGCATGTTGGAGTGTAATGAAGCACTTAAGCGATCTATACGCGGCCTTATCGCGTGTACGGAATCAATGGCGTAATGCAACTTGACTCAAGATTTTGCGTGCAGGCCTTCCAGCGGTCTGATCTCAGCAGGTTCTCGGTCTGTCCTTGGTGGCCACCCGAGACCTGCACAAACTTGCCCGCCTGAGTCAATTGTGAGGCTACGGAAGCACGGCGGGCTCGAAGTTCAGAACGGGAAGAGGGCCCAATCTGTGGTATCCAAGCAAAAATGGAGGCCGCTCGGGGATTGTCCCCTTCGCCCAACGTGCGCCTTTAGCGCATGCACAGGCCCAGACCGCTCCCCACTCCAAGCGAAGCTCGTACATAGCCCTGTCATCTCGAAAGAGAGGAAGAATGGAAGCTGTGCAGAGGGGGCGGGACGGAACCATATCTGTGTGAAAGTTTTATGGCAAGTGCCCGAGCGCTGATAAGATCAAGGCTGAAATGCTTTATTGCCCTTAACTATTCTGTCGGCCCCTGTTCCTCGGGGGGAGAGTTTGGGGGCCCCCGGGGTCTGTTGGGCAATATCACACTGTGAAGTTTCCTCTTACCAGCGAAACCCTCGGATTCTCGGAAATGCGCTGAGAGCGAGCTGAGAAAGTGACAGGTGCGCCCACGCCGTTATTTATGGGCCACGGCTGAGATGAAAGAGAGACGGCGACTGGATCGCTTGCAGGGTGAGAGGCGGCTCTCCTGATCGAATGTCCGAGGCGGAGCGCGGCCTGTGATGGGGGGAACCCTAGACTAATGTAAGGGAAAATGGCTGGGTCACGGGTGACGGACCTCCATGCAAAAAAGCCTGTTTTACACAGTGCCAGCGGGGTTCGGGTCTACCTCAAGATAGCGGTGTTGATTCGGATTCACTGTTTGCATGTCACATTTTCACCACACCGGCGGGACAAAACCACAGTTGAAGAAACAGCTTATTGCAAAATTAAATATGCTTAACAATTCCAATAGATGCCATGTATATTAAATATTGTTCCTCTGGTCTGTCTAGTAAAATTAATTGTGCCCATGGCAATACAAATATATTTTTAACTAACATTGTTATTAATTCAACGATCTGAAATCGCCAGTTATTTTTAATATACATTTGGAATCGCCAATTATTTTAGTGGTTTCTCCCCAGTTCGGAATCACCAATTATGCTAATGAATCTCAGCTAATCACCGTGACCTCCCCACACGGCAAGGGTGCGAAGGAATAACTAGTTTCCTCCAATTCCAGTCACCTTCATGTCACCTGTCTCTTTTACCCGTAGGCGTCCTGGAAGGTAGTGGGAGACGCTTGATGGGAACTACCCCCGCCCACCCCAGCCCAGGCCACTCTCTGACAATTTTGCACTGCTGCTGTGCTCTCCTGGTCACAATGGGCTAATGACACAAGCTGGATTCAGACCTGTGAAATCCAGCTCATGGGGCTCTGGCAGCGTTCAGGCAAGAGCCTCTTCCACCTGAGCCACTCAGAAGGCCCCAAGGCAAGCCTTCATACATTTTCCAGCCTTAGCAATACATTCTGACTGGTAAAATAAAGTAATGATTTCGCATCTGCCAGAAGTCACCCCACTCACTGGCAACAGAATAAGACACAGTTAAAATGGCAGAAAAAAAGAAAACGCAGGTGCAATTGGAGACTAAATTTGCAGTACAGATTTTGTTGAACATTAACACGCTTCTGCGTGGACTTCAATGTGTGTGCAAAATCACAATGTTGCCATTCCCATGAAATGCAGCCAATTAATTCCTATAAAAGGTCCTCAGCTCCCCGAAATATAAATGATATCTATTGTGACATTCTGCATAAAAATAATAATAATAAAACCTCATGCTTATGAAAGCATAAGAAAAATACAATAACTAAATCACACCTGCAGTGCGATTTCTGCCAAGCCTCACGATGCAACTGAATAGACCCTGTGTCGCAGGGCCACGTGTTCCGAACAGCGCCTCGTAATGAATTCTGATACTTATTACTTATTATTACTCAGGGTTTTTTTGAAAGTATTGACATCCTGCTGAAATTTCCCCCGGGAACTAGGAAAAGATAACAGTAGACC
>JAOYSI010003480.1:3465-15112 GCA_025775065.1 Hiodon alosoides
TGCCCTAGTCCTGCCCTAGTCCTGCCCTAGTCCTGCCCTAGTCCTGCCCTAGTCCTGCCCTAGTCCTGCCCTAGTCCTGCCCTAGTCCACACAGTGAATCCCACACGCTCGTTTTTTAAAGTTTTTTTGTTCGTCAAAAATGGGTGTGAATGTTGGGTTAACTGTTTTTCTTGGTTTGCTGTGGATCTTCATATTGGTTTCCGAGTGGTTATCAGCCTGACAATTAGATTCATTGCTAGATGCATGTTCAGGGTATGTTAGGGGGTAAAGAATTAAGGCTTGTCTCACTGCTCTGCACCATGACTGTGGCAATTTGAGCTAAATATCAGCTAGCTAGCAAGCTCCGAAGAACAGAAAGTTAGTAAACTGGATGTAATGCCTCCGTATACAAAAATTACAATGAAAACATTTACGATTCTTACTGCTTGTGATCACCCAATCTATCTGTTTAGAAGTCCCACATATCTGAACATGTTAGGCTTGGATAGAGTCTGAAAATATAATTTTTAAAGATTTATAGAAAATTACATTTATACAAATAAAACATTTCTATTAATAAACATTTAAATGTTGGTTTTAAAACAAAAACTAACCACAGAGTAAAAATGCATGCACGAAATCCAAATTATTCTCTCCTGTACTCCTTTGAGGGAAGTTGCTGTGGGTCTGTGGGTTTTATCTGTGGTTGCTAAGGTGTATTTTGGCAGGACTTTATCGAATATTTTGATCCCTCTGCAATTCTTCACTCAGTTGAACAGTTTCTAAGCTCACACACTCAACTACACGATGCCATGGCGGCTGTTAAATGCATAGAGCCAGTTGGCTGAGACCTTGACCTCTGAGTTTCCACTAAACAACTGGCTGAATATTTTATACTTCGCCCATAAGTTCCAGAAACTGGACTGACCCAGCCTTCTGCAAACCCAGCAAACCCAGCTTGATCCTTGTGCTAATTTAGGTATCCTCATAGCTCTAATCTTGAGATATGAGCTGTTCTTTTTTTTACGTCAGTCACATTTTTTACCAATCTTAGGCCCATTATAGCATGCAGCCAGGGGCCACACCCAGGGCCGCCTGATGGACAGCCAAGCGGTGAATGACCTTGTTGTGCACCTGAGTGGGGTTTCGCTGACTGTAACCACAGTCAGGTGCCAACAATTACATACACTTTAAAAAGGCGGCAGTGGCTTAAGGGAGGAGGTTTGATCAAAAAATCTGGTTTGGGTTAGCTTTTGGGGTTGGAAGTGTTGCTTTTGTCTCTGACCACCCTCGAACCGGACACGCCCCAGCATTCTATACCTATCAATTCCTTTTTTGGATGTTACATAACTTAAATTAATCTTAATGGGAAACTTAACTAATTTTACTTTATTTACATTTTTATTTGACTAATAAATGAGCAATGTTTTTACATTTTATAATTGTTGCCCTACTGTTGCCATCATTGACTGTGCATCTATAGAAACTGTTGACCTATGATATTCAGGCACCACAAACAATGCCAATTAACCTGTGGTAGTTGGGTACTATTGGAAGTTGATGCCAAACTAACCACTGATGATGAAATCTTATCTGTAACTTCAATGGATTGTTGATCAATATAAAAATAAATACAATTGGAACCATTAATTATTTTTCCTATTTGGAATTATTGTGATAAGGCATTTGGGCTTCATGCCACAAACTCCGACAAACACACATGTGGCTCTTCTAACCTATCCATATTCAAGCCACCTGTCAGTCAACACACTGCAGGCCATGCAGCCTATATACTGTACAGGGTTTAGCACCAAATGGAGGAGAAGCTTATCATTCCCATAGTGTGCAAGAACGTGACAAGTCATCAGTAGTCCCTTTATAACGACTAGCTGAGATCCTACCAACCGCTCCCCTCCCTGCCACAGATAGCACTCTGCCAATTGTGCAGCACCACTGGGGATTCCTGGCCACACTTGGCAAATGACATGAACCAGATTCAAAATTGCAAAGACAAATCAAAGAACTCAGCCTTTAATGACTGAGCCACTCGGGAGGCTCTAATACATTGTTAATCAATGTACATTCGTGTGGATACATAGATAGGATAAAAATCCACAGACTTTTGATGGTACCGTCAACCCTCCAGCTGTTCCTAAAAATGGTAGAGATCATTTTATTAACCATAATGAACCTCTCTCTGCTCCCATTTGCCCAATGTCTTAGCCTTTCCACTTGCTATGCCCCCCGCCTCTTTTCTTATTTTTTCACAGTTTTTCTCATTGTTTCTATATCCCATGCACCTCCTGATTGCATTTCAGCATCTGACCTCAACTCTGATGACACATATGTAAATGCCACCGGGAGAGTGGCATTTTTTTGTTGTTTTTTTTTTAAATTGTAAATTGTGATGAAAAAAAAAAAGTAAAGCAGAGATAAGGAGGAGACAGAGGAAAACAGCCGGTGGCAGAGAAAGTCCAGTCAAGTTAAAGATAGGCACATGAAAGTGGCAGGGATTAAAATTCAAAGCAGTTAAGAGTTTGGATTCTTAACATAAGACACAAAACACAAGCACTCTGATACTAATAAGGAAAGTAAGAAAGACAAGGGGCAGCAAGAGTGAGTATATAATATTGAGAGTACAGTTCACTAAAGCACAGGGCAATGGAATGAGAGAGTAACCCTACAAAACATGAGAATCTGGTGCAAAACTGAAGAGTGCAGGATACTGCAGTTTCGCACTGATTTCTGACAAATACATCACAACAATATTCAGAATAAAACACTAATAGAAGATATAGTGTATAGTTCATAGTGACCCAATTATGAAGGGACTAAAAACCTGAATGCGAACGTGCGTAAGAATAAGATAATATACAGAATATAAGAATACAGTACCTTGCAAAAGTTGTCAGGACCTTCTTAGACCATTTTGTAAAACTTTATTTTGTTATTTAAAACTGGATTCTCCAACCTGAAAATTCTTATGCATATGCTATGTGATTTTTTTTACAACTCATTTATTAATATCTGGGGCAAAATAAGCATTTTGGGAACAAAACGGTCAATAAGTGTGATAGTGTCTACAATGCCCTGCTGCTCATGAGACCTCATGACTTTATAACATGTCAGAATGTTTAAGTCACCCTCAAAGCCTTTTTTCGAAAATTAAGAAAAGGATTTTGGAGAAATATGGAGGAACACTGTGTCTCTTTCATAAAATATATATATTTTTTTTAAATAATTTTTATTTGTATAGCACTTTTCATTTTACAAGAAAATCTCAAAGTGCTTTACATTGCAGTCATGGCAATGAAAGGCAATATAGTTAAAACAAAGTTAGAAGCAATATTTACATTACAGTGGGAGAACTGAAAGTGCTCCTAAATATATAGTCAGAAACAAGAGCAGTAAATGTGAAACCTTGCCCTATAGCCCTGAAAGCGAGCTGCAGAGCATGACATAAGTGACGTTTCCTATTATGGTTGCTCTTTGAAGGAACAAAGTGGAAGGAAATTGCTTTAGAACTTGTAAATATGGTAAATATATAAATAATAAATAAACAGCTGGTAAATATATAATTGTTATAACTTGTTGGCATAGGCTTCAGGTGTTTTGACATTGTTTGGTAGCTAGCCAGCCAAAAAACGTTATTTGTTCTGCATGACTGTCCCAGATGTACAATACATATAGTAATGCATTATTGATTGTACAGTATTAGAAAACAGTTATTTGTTAGAAACGTGTTAAAAATGAATTGTCTTGAGAAATTACGTCATTCAATTTTGTGATAAATACTGCTGGAAAATAAAAACATCCATCTATTTGCACTGTGATTTTGAAGTTACTGCAGGAGGAGAAATTGTGGTTTTTCTGGTGATTATTAAATATAAACTGATGTCAAAAGTTTTTTTAAAATCAGATTTTATTGGTTAAACTTGAATTCTGTAAGCCATGATCATGGGGAATTATTTTTCGCCTGTACTAGACCAACTCGACCATGATATTAATGGTGAGTAGTATTAATCAACTGTTCATCATCTAGCTAAGTTTTTAAGTAACCCTAACCCTAACCCTTATAAAAAATGTTGATTAAATGTATTGTGATGAACGGGGCTGAAGAGCGGTACCAGTACATTGCCTGCCTGTGGTTTGTAAACAGTGGACTGTGAGGGTTGGTTAGCCACACGGAAGTGGATCGCAGGGTGGGCAGCACCAACCAGTACTGAAGGATACAGGGGAGACATGAGAAGTAACCCCAGCAGGCTGAATGGGGCTAGGGGCAGTATTGTGCATTTGTGAGTCTCTGCTAGTTCCTTGTTGACTGGTCTTAAGTACTCTAAGATAGCAGTGCACCTCATCTGGACTGGCAAGAGGCCTCCCCTTCAGCATGGGAATGGGGCTATATATAAGAAACCTGCCATTCACCAGGGAGCCCAGTCCTGGAAACTAGCAACGTCTTGGATAGCGGAGGAGGAGCCTGGGAGGCCTACCTGCCCCAGTTCCAGCTTGTGGCAGCCGCACTAAGCTGGGACAACCGCACTAAAGGCGTCTGGCTAGCCATTGCCCTTGAAGAGCCTGCCCTCCATGAATTACCCAATCTGTAAATAGCCATAGCAGAGAGTGAGACCCAGAAGGTGGCCACCATCATGTGGCAGACCAAACCTTATCTGAAGAGGAGACACCACTGGAGGTGAGGCCAACTTGTGCACCTTAGGACTGTTTACTCGCAGCAATTTCCTTATCATCCCTCTCTGAGTACCAAACAGCACCAACCAGGTGTCTCAACACCAGTTGAAGCCTCTAAATACCCTGCCATCTTAACTTTGTGACATGTGTAACCCCAGTTGTCTTCTATCAGCCTGGTCTGCCTCTCACGTGCAGACCCTGATGCACATGAAAATGTACTTCCGCACCCAATGGGATGCCCTCTGACTGCAGGAGGGGGTTCTGAGGGAGTGATCCAGTGGAAGCTTCCAGTCCCTAGAGAGATGCAGCAGGTGGTCCTGGCCTGACTGCACAATGTGCCACAATGGGACACTTTGCCATGGCGTGCACACTCTGGTGCCGGAAGGAGAGGTTCTACTGTCCTCTCTGCAGGCTGGACATGTAGCACCACTGTATAGCTGACCCACGCATAGCTAATTAAGGGCCGGCTAAGCAGTTGCACCTACCCCTCTAACAGTACCGAGTCGGTATTAAAAGACATTGGACTTTAAAAGGCCCTTCCCTGTCACCACCTGTGGAATCCGATGGTCTTTACAGCCATGGACTATTTAACCATATTTGATCCTCAAACAGACTACAGACTATATATATATATTGATTTCTATGGTCCAAGCAAGCTATTATGACTTGCCTGTGTCAGATAATTTTAACCACAATTTTATGCTAACTATATGGCCAAAAATATTAACATGCTTAAATTTTTTAAAACCCCCTGCTTTACCTGATAGCTAATGTTTATGCATGACACTAGAACGGATTTATCAGCAAGTTACCTTTGATTTTAACTCCTGCGTTTTTTACAGTTCATTTTTTACAGTTCATTTTTTACAGTTTACTGTTTTTGCCAACAGAATCTTCTTAGATAGTAAACACAAATTGCACTGTAGTGATCCACCGTGGTTTTCTTTAAAATCATAGCGGTTACAGTACCGGCAAGAGCTGAAAGTGCCAAGACTTGACTACTCCTTTTGCAAATATTACATTCACTGACTTGATGACGGATCGTTTCAGAAAAAATAATTTTGATATTCGTAAATGGAAAAAAATTTGCATAATTTTTCAGCTCATATTTTTAAATGTAACTGCTTACATACTCATGTTTCATACGTGTTCTGAGGAGAACGCCGTTGCATAATTTTTGTATTCTGAATAGCTAATGCCGATAAATGTATTCCGTTACAACCCTTGTTACACGTCAGTTCTTTTCACTGTCTTCTGGTTCACGTAACAGGAGAATATTGCGAACTACTGTGCATGAAGTGAAAACAACAATCCTGCCGTAGTTAGACTACAAAACGTCTCATCTAGTCCAGATTGTACAGTATCAACATTTGGAAAACAATTCTTATCCAGACCTCTGCTTAATGAACTAACACAAAAACATGACAGAAACAATTCCCCCCTCTGCTTCTTAGCTCCTGTATTTTGTGTCATTGGCAAATGAACTGGTGTAAGTAGCTTTCCCACTGATGCAATTCACGATAGGGTAAACCAGTGACCAGACCAAAACCCAATGCTCTGACACTGGTCCAAGCATTATTAAACCAGCACAAGATTTTAACAGGCAAAGTTATATATATATATATATATATATATATATATATATATATATATATTTGAAAAACAACCAAATAAAAAGCATCGAAGCATAACCCAGAAGTCCAGCATTACACAAAAACCCAAAAATACCTCAGTACAAACCACTGCAGGCCAGTAAAGCCCTGCATATGTCATTGGCCACCAAATATAGTCAGAAAAATGTATAATATATCGATCATAGTGACCAACTGGAGGTCCAGTTCTCACCTGGGGGCGTCAAAGCTGTCGTATGATCCGACGGTATAGTGACGGAACAGTTTCTTGGATTTCTCACTTCGGCTTTCTGTAACAAGCAAGCATATATATCTATATATATGTCCTAAATACAAGTGTCACATGCTACAGGTAAAGTCTAAATTATTTCTGCAGACATACTGATACAAGCACTTCGCTGTGTAATATCATCGTTCCTAGGTGCTATTAGGAAAGTTGGATTGAATGGATCCTGCTGGTGTTAGAGAGGAAGGTGTTAGGGCCTGCATCTGACCTGGGCGGCCCTCTGCGCTTCGTACTGCGACCTCTTCCACACAGTCCGAGGGGAACCAGCCGGTCCGACCCTTCACTGTGCCCTCCCAGAATCCTCCCTCACCCACACTCAGCACTATCAGAAGAGGAGGAGAAGAAGAGGAAAGGGTCAGAACAGCACCATCAAACCACAGACAGGCACCCACATGCTCATCCACATATTGTGATCAAAAGCTTACAGTCCCCTTATATATCTGTTATGTTCCTCTGTCTATTCCCTGTCTACTTCTCAATATCCCTGTCCTGCCTCTCTTCAACCACTGTCAGAAGTCCCACCATAGTACTGCTCTAGAGAATAGCTTCTTGCTCAATCAAACCAAATATAATTGAAAAAAAAAAGGTTTTACTTTATAATAGTAAACAATAGATATTACTAGTACTACTACTGCTACTACCACCAACTAATAACTATCACTAAAGCTGTTTTGGCAGTCTCACAATAGGAGGCAGTCAGCTTTCTTATATTAGACTCATTTTCAGAACTTCGAAGAGTTCAAACATGATAAAATTATTGCCTTGAACCAAATCGCTCCCCTTAAGTGTGTTAGAATCACGGATATGCACAACAATTTCCAAAATTGAAAGTTATTCTCTGTTGTAATACTGAAGCAGCGCTATCCCTCAACTGGTTACGGCTGGTAGTGCACCAATCATCCTGACACTGGAAGCTGCGTTAGTTTAATATTCCCCCTTTCCCCCCTTTCATTGCCTTTTACTTTGTCTCCTTTGCTGATACTAATCTCTTTTTCTCCCTGTGCAGAATGAGAGCGCGTGGCCATGAAGATTCGTCCCGGGACAGCACTGTAGAGCCGCCTTCGCTGGCCTGCTGATGATCCACTGCTAGCGGCCGATAACGCCCTGACCAATAGAAAAGGTAGACAGGGAGAGACAGATGTGGAGAGGACCTAGAAGTGTTGTTCACTCAACACTGAAGTAACATAACTAGCAGAATAGAGTACAGAACCCTACATGGGTATCTGTAATGGGAATTTGCAAAGAAATATAAAGCTCCCAAAGATGTTTTTGATAATTAAACTGTAGTGGTAAACTGAGCGATGGTGATACCAACTGAAAGAACACATTTTTCCTTACCCTTGTCTCCCACGTGTGTGGTGTGTGCCCCTGTCCTCCTTGTCCCCTCCTCTCCCTCGAGACGGGGAGCGGGTGCGAGGCCCTCGAGGGCTGCTGGAGCTCCGCAGGGTGCCTGTGCGCCTGTGTCCCTGAGAGAGAGAGGGAGAACCGAAAGCTCCACAAAGATCCCATCACCCCAGGTGTCACGATACACCGGCATTAGCTCTCAGCAGAGCACAAGTCTGTTCAAATTTCTGCATCACCTGCACGGACACTGGATTGTTCGCGGCAACGTTGGGGTGGGCCGTCCACTCGGGCAAGTTCATTGTGTTATCACTGTTGGCTCGTAGAAGGGGATGCGGGCGGGGAAGGGTGAGTGTACGGGCACTTTCTTGTCTCTGGGGGGCATATCTTGGAGATTCAAGGAAGGGTACTGAGAGAGCGAGGGAGGAGGGTGAGGGAAAGGGAAGGAAACCAGTTAGAAAATTCAGTGTTTTCAGAGACAATTGAGAGAGAAAATAAACGCCCATGCAATGGATCCAATAGGATATTTAAAATGTTTTTATTGTGAGAAAGATTAGGGGATCAGGAAGCTCCTTTGTCCATCAAGGCCTTAGTATCAGCGCATTTAGAAAGAAATCTGAGCATTAATTAGACATTGAAAGCTTTAAAATAAATTGCTTAACTGCTTAACTGAAAAATAATAAAAACGAAACGTCACATCCATGCCTGCATCCTTACACACAAATGATCAAGTATATGGTACATACGCATACTGAAAAACACCACACTACACTGTTGCCCAACACAGCTCAGTGCAGTACACAGTAAATTGCAAAGGTAGACAAAGCACAGACAAAAGACTCACCTACATCTGAGTCACGATGATTTTTAATGATCTCTCCCAGTTCAAAATTTCCTGACATTACTGCTACCTGAAACACACACACACCACAATGTTATAGATACACAATGCTTAATGCACAATGCTTTTGTATTCTGTATTTTAAATACAAAATAAACAAATAAATGTGACCTTACCCGGTGCACATTTATGCCTTCTGACTAACATTTAGTATAAAAAATCTATCACTTGTTTGCACTGTTGCTGTAATTAAAACCAAATAATAAAAATAAAAATAATCAATAATAATAACAATAATAATAATAATAAGCTTATTTTAATAGCACCTATCAAGAAAACCAGGTCAAAGCGCTTTACAATTTAATAAACAAAATGAATGATTGATTCAATAAATATAATACAGATTAAAGTTTTTAAAAGAAGCAAAATACTTTTTATCTGGGAGACAGTACCCGAGTTAAGGGGCCTTAACTGTATAGACGAGGTCTCCCTTGGTTTTAACTCAAGACTAGAACTGTAATATCTTTGTCAGAGAATCTAAGAGGGTGATGAGGCATGTATTGAAGAATAAAAGTGATATGGTATACAGTGAATACAAATGGTATACAAGAAGCAGCATACAGCCAGCATTGGGCCCAAAACTGATTTTATTCATGTATCTTCGTGACTGAGCAGTAATTTTCAAGGCAACACCCACATCTGTACAAATAAATATATTAAAATGAGTTCCCTTGCTGTGTTTACATAGTTACCTGGAAGGGGGTTTGTCCATTGTTGTTCTTTGTCTCCTTATTGGCACCCCTATACAGCAGGATCCGGGCACAGCTTTTCTGATTGGACCACAAAGGAGTCAATCAAAAAGATCGGTGAGAAATAAATTAATCATTTCAGTTGACTCAGCTCACTTAGTTTCTGTCATGTATAACGTCTGTCTGTACAGGGGACACAGACACAAATCAGTGCAGCTCTATTTATGTCCGTAAAATTATAGTAAATTGATCATGGGAAAATGATAACAGCAAAAATGTATGAGCCAAATCCTTTTTTTCCATTGTGTGGTAATGTCTGATAGTCAGCGCCGAGCTCCATTCTGTGTTCTACTCATTGACATCTGTAATGTGTGAGTCTGCTGCTACCTTATTGTACAGAGCACAAATGTGCAGAGCAGTGTTTCCTGAGGCGTTCTTGGAAGTGGAATCGGCCCCATAAAAAAGTAGATGCTCCAAATGCTGAGTATGACCGTTCTGGCAGGCCTGAGGGAAAGGGAGTCACAGGGATATATTGATTAGCTGTGAAAGTAGAATGCTTATGGAAGAAATACCGAATATAAATATTGAGAGAGTGTGTGTTGGTGGGAGCATAATATTAAGAGATATTAGCGATGTAAAAAAAAAAAAAAGACATCTTTTCCATGCAAGACACAAGCTTTATTATTTTTCCCCGACTGACCACAAAAAAGACATGTACAGATGCTGCCCTCAAACTACCGAGAAGAGAGAGTTCACATAAACACACACAAAATAAAGAAAAACCTACTTATTTTATCTACACTTCTTAATTACCTTCGGAGGCCTGGTTCAACTGAGGGATGATGGGATGATGATGAAAAAGCAATGGGTGGAGGGATGAAGAGATTGAAGGATGAGTATGTTGTGCATCTCCCTTGTTCTCTGGAGAAAGAGGAAATGCGGGTGTGAAATGTGAGGCAATGGAATTGCTGTGTCACACAAACACTGGAGGGAGTCAGAAAGATACTAAAAAACACACAAGACAAGCAACACAACAGCGAAGGATGGCATGTAGTAGATAGCAGAGACCATGAACAACAACTGGCTTTCAGACACACACAAACCTCACGGAATTCAACAACTGCCACAGTTTAGGGAGGTCAAATACATCACGCCACAGTTAAATTTTGGCAAGCACTATAACATTAGACAAAAAGACATTTGTTGAGTTCTGTCACTACAGACACAATATGACTGAAGCATTAATAATGAAAGTATGATCCACACATGATAGTTTGTTTAAATTACTTCATAATGCGGCTTCTATGTAATATTTAAATAAATACTTATCAAATAATTTTGATGAGAGAGATTTTTTTTTTCTCAAAACAGAATTTTAACTTTTCAGTCCATCGATTATGATAATTTTAAACATTCCTTTAAAAAACTCCAGACCCATCAGACCCATCTGGTTTGAAGGCCCTGTTTCTCCCAGCCTCTCAATAGGATGACCCATGCCCAGCTATTTCAATATGCAAATAAATAATGTGTTAATAAATAAATCAAAATTTAACATTTTCACAAAATTTTCATTATTTTAATGACAGATTTTATATTATTGTTTTAAAGGTTGACTTGTTAACACGACTATACCTGCTGATGTAATTTCATCACAAGCAAAGCAATCAGGAATTTTCACTTTCTGCTCCGGCACAGTTGTTTTTGCTTTGAGGCATATTAAATGGTACAATAAAGATAGTTAATATAAAAAGTAATAAATAACGGTTATTTTAAGGTAAGGAAAATTCATTTCAAAGGTGCTACACTCTGTGAGAGGCAGTCAACAACCCTAAAATGTCGTTCACACTCAACCCAGCAGAAGTCACTGTTTTTATTGGAGAGCTTGCAGAGCAGAGGGGCAATTGTTTGTTTTTTTGCTTTTTTGCTGTGTCGTAAATGTCTGAGACAATCAGAGAAAAGGGGCCAATTGTTTTATAGTCCTCAATATAAATGAGGGTTAATCACTGCTGGAATAACTTTTAAGTTTTCAGAAAACAAAGAAACAGACCAATGCACAGACATCTAAATAGCTGAATACTCTCTAATCATATCTCTCTCTCTCTCTCTCTCTCTCTCTCTCTCTCTCTCTCTCTGT
>JAOYSI010003482.1:0-47954 GCA_025775065.1 Hiodon alosoides
CTCCACAGAACACGTTTCCACTGCTCCAGAGTCCAGTGGCGGCGTGCTTTACACCACTCCATCCGACGCTTGGCATTTTGCTTGGTGATGTAAGGCTTGCATACAGCTGCTCGACCATGGAAGCCCATGCTAAGAAGCTCCTGGCGCACAGTTTTTGTGCTGATGTTAATGCTAGAGGAGGTTTGGAATATTATTATTAATATTATTGAGTCAGCAGAGACTTTTTGGTGACTTTTACGCACTATGTGCCTCAGCACTCGGCGACCCCGCTCTGTAACATTACGTGGTCTGCCACTTCGTGGCTGAGTTGCTGTGGTTCCTACTTCCACTTTGCAATAATACCACTATCAGTTGATTGTGGAATATCTAGGAGGGAAGAAATTTCACTAACTGACTTGTTGCAACGGTGGTATCCTATTACAGTACTACGCTCAAATTCGGTGAGCTCTTTAGAATGACCCATTCTTTCACAAATGTTTGTAAAGGCAGACTGCATGGCTAGGTGCTTGATTTTATACACCTTTGGCAATGGGACTGAATGAAACACCTGAATTCAATGATTTAGAGGTGTGGCCCAATACTTTTGTCCATATAGTGTATATGGTACGGTTGATTATAGTAAGTGGGCTGCCATGCTGTCGAGGTAGCATTGATTTAGTCTTCAGTTGTGGTTGCAGATTTACTGAAGTGCACTATGAAGACAGAATAACTTAGGCCACAGATGTTCTGCAGACTTGATAGGCGGAGTTGTGACACCCTGGTTTGTAGTTAGCATGAGCAATTAGCAGATGAGCTAATTAATTTTCCCGGACTTTGCTGTGTGCAGACGTAATATACAGCCACAGCAGTTATTCTGCTGCCATCCAAGGTGCTTTGTCATGGTGGCCATAGCTGATGTACCGTCATGCTGATAACCCTGAATCAGGTCATTTCTGGGGTTAGAATTGAACTGAGACGATGGAGCTCTGGGAAGGGGAGAAAGAAGTCTTTCTGGGAAGCAGATGGTCCATGTCGGTGGGCTCCAGATGCGGCCACAAAGTAAGGATGCAGACATTTATTAAAAAGTCTGACCCATATATCAGCACTCCTTCATGATTTCTCTTGTACAACCCGCACCACAGCAGCTTTAGAGTCCAACTGGGGAAGGTTACAGTACATTTTATACAGAGCAGCGTATTCTTATATATCTTATATATATTTCAGTATATATTTTTTGTTTTAATTTACCATCGAAGTAACTGCGTGAGTATAATGAAGAAAATAATAATAGAAACAAGAATTTTTTTCCCTTTAGAAGACCACAGCAGCCGTTGTTCTGTATTTTCACCCAAAAAAAAAAAAAAACCTCAAATGATTCTAAGGAATCCTCATAGCCCCTTTGACTATATCTACGTGAATGTAGTCTTGACAGCTATGTGCATCCACCACTAAATGTCATGGGTTGCCGCATTGTCTTTAAGTGGGCTTTCTTTCAACCTTGCCTCTTAAGTGTTTCATTTAAATTATTATTTGGATGAGAAATTATCAAACTTGGTGTTGTCCTGCATTTGTAAGCTGCTAATTGGAGAGGTAGCTTGGAGACCGGCAGACGCTGTGGCTCTCAAGGACTAGGGTTAGCCAACCCAGCTGTATTTGGCATGGTTGTTGAGTTTACTCAGTGGTCTGCCCAGTGGCTTGCCATCATTATAGGCCGGTGAGGCCGGGCCCCACTCAGAAAAGAAAAAATAAATAAATGAAAAAGTTTTATTTACGTTGTAAACTTTTTAAACTGTGTATCATTAAACATTTAGTGGATAACTGTGCAGTTCTTAAAGGTGGATGCTAATAACAGGAAGTAAACAAAGTAGTAACATGTATGGCAATATCAGCCGGTGTGCACTGTCGAAAATGATCATCTTTATCAAATTGTGTTTAAAACGGGAACTAACTGTGCGAAGTCATGACGAAACAATAGATTCCATCAACCAAGGTATTTTCCATAGCATTTTTAAATTTGCATTGGGGAGTCTAGGTTAAAAGAACTTCCAAATCTTTCGAATTACAAATCTTTCAGTAGATACATAAAATACGCGTTTAATAACATGTTTTAATATGCTTTCTCATTAACTCAAAAACTGAATTGTACTGCAACATCATCTTCATTGGAGAACACTTTTAACAACTTTTAATACCTTACCACTTTTTGCCAAGTGGAACACGGTAAAGGAGCGCTCTCCAAATGGCAGACAAGGGGCGGTGGTGGTCCCCATTCTCAAACCGGCTCTACCCTGCAGGTGGTCAAAGTGAATAATTGGCAGGGAGGGGGGTGGAATTTGACATTCCAATCATTTTTCAGTCCAATCCCCTACCCACCCTAGGACGCAGGGTCAGAAAGGAGCGAGAACACTCAGGGCAGATGTCTCTGCCTGGTACCCATGTGATGGAATCTAAATCCGTCTCCAGCTGGTTAGACGTCTGCTAATTATCTGCCCCAGAATTGATGCATCCAGTGCAGAGGTTATTGTACTCTTGTCTGATAAGACCACACTGGTTTATAGGTTTATTTCCGTGCAATTCTGTACCTCTTTCATAGCCATTAGGCTATACATTAGCAAAGCTTTCCCAAGTAGATTGATGCAACAGGCTTTTTGAATATATAGTTTTTTTCTCAGGCAGAAACTATTTTTGGTTATGTTTCACTTTACTACTATGTAGCAATATATGAAAGTATATAGCTTTACCTTTCCAACAATCTCCAGTGCTGATGTTCTGTTCTAATTTAGCTTATTGTCTTATTGTCTGTTTTCTTCCAACAAAAACAACTAGTAGCAATCAATCTCCCCTGACAGTTATTTCAAATCAAAGGGATTAAGCCGTATAATTATTGGCTATAATTTTCTCGCTATGAACCAAAAATATATTAAAAAGAGTCCCAAACTTTTAGAGAGTCCCAAACAGAGGCTGCATTGAGTCCTGTAATGGAAAAGTAAATTCCTTTAAAGTACAGTACAAAGGATTGCCAGTAATTACCATATCGCAATGATATGCTTGGCTAGGCAGTGTGCCGCTCAGTGCATGTCAGAGTACATTAACAGTGTGAGCCAGGTCTGATGCTCCTCTTCAGGTTCATATTTCAGGTGATATTTAAGCTCTTTATCTGCTTCCTACATGCAAACCCGGCCTACCCACTGAAGTACCGGTAACCAGTAAATCGTCAGAATGAGAGAGAGAGAAGAGAGAGAGAGAGAGAGAGAGAGAATGAATCATAAAGCTGTAGGCATGGCTGGGATTATGCTTGCACAGCTACACTTTGAACGTTTTTACTACACTGGGGGAATGCAGGTTTAAAACTCCATCTAAAATCATGTAGGCTTTACTTACTTACTTTTAGGGGCTGTGATTTTCAGATCCAGCACTTACCGCTTGTGCAAATATGGAGGTTCGGAGTTAATGTTTGTGCTTAAACATTTTTTTCTTAAGCTTCTGAAAACATTAGGAAAACTATTCCAATGGAACATTTGAGAGAAAGCCTTATAAACACAGAATCTGCACAGTAAAGTACATGGATTAATGCAGCTTTTTGTAGGTGTAGATAGGTGGAGTGCGTGATCAGATGTTTTGGGCATGGGATCCTGGAGCAGGTCAGAACTCAGATATTTAATTAGGGGCTTGGGTGAGGCCAAACGGAATGATGAGAGTACCTCCTGTCATTTTTAGGCAAACACCTTGGACTTACTGATCCTACTGTTCACTGTCTGTGTAGTCTGACCAGTGGGAGATCCGCTTTAATTACCCTCTTAACTGTGGGGATTCACTGGATGCTTCCCTCCCGCTGTCTGACCCCTGAATTTCCAGGCTCTAGTATTTTCTGTTCATTTGCCAGTGTCCTGAAAATTACTCACTTTGTTATACAGGGCGAAGATAATGTATTCTACTTAAATACAATGTTTAAAATCCAGTTTTTCTGCTAACAATTGGGGGAGGGTTCTGAAAAAAAGGCAGTTGAGTATTCTCTTGGCACCTACACAATGACAAGAAAACTGCCAAGTGAATGACGCGCTGATTTCATGAAGATTTTAATTAAATCCTGCAGATGGGTCATGGAAAAGAGCTGGCGCTGCTTCCTGGATACAGTCACAGTGGCTTTTGGTTCTAGCCAGCAGGCGTAAGAGAGAGCCCGGCCTAACCTACTCCTTTCCCACCACTCTTGAGTGGGAGGGCTGCCTCTCTTTTTGGAACACATCATGTCCAGAGAGTTCCCTATGCACTCCTCCTTGGTTCCTTCGTTGCTACGGTCCCAGCTGCGGCGTGTGGTGCAGCTTCTCTCCGGCCAAGCCCACCCCAGTGGAGCAATTCTGCCTGCCCGCAGGGGCGGCTCACATGTGGACCTTGTCTAGATCCAGGTCAATGTATCGCTGTGGTGCTTAGCTACTCTATGAGCTAATGCTGTGCTGGTTAGGGCCTGAAGCCTGGAAGAGAAAAGCCAGGTTTTTTTTGCTACACTCACATTAGGAGCCTCACTCACTAAAATGTTCATTATACTAGTTACCCCACAATTTCCGATTCCAAATTGGAAGAAAACACAAAGATAATTCTAGATAAATAAATAATTATTTTGAATATCCATTAATATTTAGGTGCTATATTACCTTAGTTCGAAGTTTTAAAAATTGCAATAGGTATAACAAATGTGTGCTAATTCAAAACATTCCTAAATATTTCAAAGATTTATTAATCAATTTCCTGTCAAGGGTAAATGTTTACATGAATATGTGATAAATATCTGTGGAAATGAAGAGTTTGTTGTGTCTGCTTCCTACAATGCTTTGTCATTGCTGCTATTGAAAAGAGAAGTCATAGGGGAAAAGAATATTCTTTAGTGTCTGCTTATGCTCTCAGAAAACAGGAAAGGCTTGTAAAAAAAAGGATTTATTGACAACACCATATTGTGATTATGAGAAGTAAAGGTTTATGGTATAACTCTGAGAATGACTGAGTATGACAACACCCTTCAAACTTGAAATGAACCAGATTGAAATGAAACCGTTAAGTAACTCAAAAATTTGAAGTTGCTCTGGATGCAAACCGACCCTGTTCTTCATTCACAAAAATCTTAACTTAAAATAATATCACAGCTAGGTCTTCATGTTCAAAACATGTTTAATAAAAACATGCTTATCCGTTTTTTCTTTCTCAATCAGCGTACTTCCAGTACTTCCTCTGGGAGTGGTGGACCAGGTCATCCTGTCAGGTGTCAGGTTCTCTTAATTTAGCTAATCGTTTGTTCTTATGTATTGTCTTGTTATCAGACTTCTGCCAGCAGGCCTGCTCAGATTTAATGGCACCTATGTTTGAATCTTGGCTTTACAGATGGCATGGACAGTTTTCCAGGAATCTTCCTGAAAGACATTTGGGAACCCCCTCCAACGTCCGTTGCTAGGGCGACATCTTCAAACCAGTTTTTTTCTAAAACAAACATGGAACAAATTAGGATCTGGCCACAAAATTATAACAGGAAAGAGGAAACTCCTGGTACAAACTGTGATTTGATGTTAAAATAAATCCGTATCAGGACATTGTCGGTTGTTCTTAACAAGTGAACAGTTGCTAGAGGATATGGTGACTAAAGTGGTGTGTTAATTCCAAATAAAATGAAAGGCCCTCTAGGCAAACAATGAGCTCTCATTATTGGCCTTCATTATTCTCATTATTCTGTCATTATTGGCTTTTCCTTGCCATTTCACTAGCCGCAGACGTCTTCAGTTTTTTTCTCATTAGAACTTCCAGAAGGGTTTACACTTGAAACTGAGTTAAGGATGCTTCTTCAGGTGTCAGTACATGCGTGCATCGCATGGTCATGACGCTATGCTTCAATTAGCCTGGAAAAGATTGGGGGTTGTTGGGGAGGGGGCCTGTAAGATATGTGTGTGTGTGCACAGTGGACCCTCAGGCTGCCACACATAAGACACAACCCCCCTGACCAGAGACAGGATTAGCCCATATAATTAAGCTGAAATAGCTAAAAAAAGACACGTTATTTGGTAAAACTAGAATGTGATCGCCCTGATGCTCCTTTGGCATTGGCTAGCCACTCTCTACGATCATAAACTCTGGTCATTCAGCAGACGTAGAGTTGGAGGGTATCTAACTTTTTTAGTTGACCAATCCGCTGTGATCTACACATTTTTTCCACTTTTAGACTGTAGCTGCTCTGTCAAGCTATTTTTTCAGGCAGCAGACATATTCATCCTGACTAAAATCTCTGCCCTGTGATACTGTAATATTGGGATTAGCAGATTAACTCCCCTGGAGACCCGGCTAAGCAGGCACTTTGTTACAGCGCTTCCTGCTGTTGGCCCCGAGAAAGGGCTTTTCACACCATCTTTCTGTTAACACAATCAAATACTGACACTAAATTAAATACAAATAAATCGATGCACAGTATTCACAGTATTGTGTATATGTATGCACAGTATCAGTATTCTGTGTAACAACTTTAATCATCATGGATGGAGAAAATCACTAATATAGATATCTATAACCAGGCCTTGATACTGGTTACAGAGATCTGTCAGTTTTATAAACCAGTGTGGTCTTATCAGACAAGAGTACAAATTCATTATGGGGTTTATATCACACAGGAAAGTGGGCCCATGCATTTAGATCATTACATCGCGCACTCAAGGGCCAGAAGGCACAGCGATCTTTGTTGTCTTGCCCATAGCCTATTACTCCTTGCCCTCCCCAATTGCTTTTGAGCATGCACCCTGTTTCTGAGGACAGACATTTCTGTTTTGCCAATAGTGACACATCAGCAGACAGCTCTCATCTGCCTAGTTGCGTTGGAGTAGCAGTTTATTCTCTGTATTGTTTTAGTTCTGTGAGCCCCCTGACTCCAAAAGTCTGCTTCTGTGGCTGTTTCCCATTTAGCGACAGATGAAAAATTATTTCTGCGCCTGGGCTTCTTCAGCACACTTTCTGTGCCGCGTTTATCACCACAATAAACAGGACCATTCTTTTCTGTCCAATTGTTTTTCCATTGGCTTTCATTTGAATTGGGGTATAGTGCATGGCTTGAATTTCATCTTTTCAGTTTGTGTGGGCCTGGTGTTTTACTGCAGTGCAGTTTCCTTCCTGGGATTTGAACCTGGACACTAATGCAGTACCTTAACAACGGCGTTTTTTCCCACCCTGTGCTGTCTGACCCATTTCATTAAATGTTGCGGACTCTGGTACACCCCACCCTCCCCCACTCTTTTGTCAAACAGATGACTTATTTTGAGTCGATGCCGAGTAGGGAACATTTGGAGGGCTGGGCGTTGGAGGCAGGGGTAGGTAGATTGTGGCACGCCTGGCCGTGTCCAGTCCAGAGATGGTCAGAGACAGGAAGGCAGGAAGGTGGGGGTTTTATTGATGCTTTTTATTTAGCGCTATCCAAATAAACAATTTAAACAAACATAGGAAAACATTAACACTAAGTAACACTTACCTAGTTGGTGAATTAACATCAGCCCAGCTCAAAACCCTTTGGCCCCAGCCACCACTGTCTTTAAGGTCTCTTTAATTGCTGAGACCTGAGTGTGATTACAATCAGCACAGCCAGGTGCACAATGAGGTCCCAGCTCTGGGTATCTCTCCACCGCTTGTCTGTCCATCAGGCTAGCCCTGGGTGTGTCCTCGGGGCTTGAGTGTATGGGTCCTGACTGCGTGCCACACAGATGCCCATGGCCTTTACTCCCTAATGATGGTCATTTTCGTATCACTCGTATTAATTACCAGGCTCTTCTTTGGGAGCCGACGGAAGTGGATTATAATCACATGCCAATACAGAGACAGGGGGCATCTCACTAGGTGGGGGGCAGGGAAGGGCCTGTGTGGTGCTGTCAATAATTATCTTAATAAACATGATAATATTACAATGAGTCGTGCTTGATGTTTTGGCATGGATGAATGGAGCTGTTTGCTGCAGAGGATTTTTTGGTTCATGACAGTGTGTCATGGCAGAAGAAAGGCTGGGATACATTGGGCTAGAATGAGGCGAAAATAGCAAGCTATGGTACCAGCCCTCTGCCCCAGTGCTCCGTTTGCACTGGGTGGTAAATGAGGAGATTTTTGTGCTGGCAGATATGAGGCCATTAGTGAGCACTCAACTTTCAGTTAGTCAATGCAGGAACAGCCGCCGATAGGATGGAATGTGGTCCGCCTGAAATGTTTTGGTCGACAGTGTGTGCCCTATTAAAGTACAAATTGCCCAAATAATAGCAACATTATGTTAATAGACCAGTCAATTGTATTTGTTTATGCAGCTGTTAGTTGTGTTTGACTCTAGTTATCTGGGTTTATACACTGAGGTGTGTTTTTATGTTCTACAGAGCAGATTTCCAAGGGCCAGCTTGACCTGACAGAGTTAATTGGGGTCCCTCTCCCTCCCTCCGTCTCCTTCATCACCGGCTATGAAGGCTTCCCGGCTTACAGCTTCGGGCCAGATGCTAACATAGGGCGACTGACCAAGACCTTTGTACCTGACCCCTTCTACCGGGACTTCGCTATCGTGGTCACCATCAAACCCACCACAGTCAGGGGAGGTGTTCTGTTTGCCATCACGGACGCCTTGCAGAAGATAGTGCACCTAGGCGTGGCCCTGTCGCCGGTGGAAGACCAGACCCAGAGGATTATAATGTACTACAGCGAGGCAGGGTCCTCGCACTCCCAGGAAGCAGCGTCCTTCAAAGTGCCCTACATGACCAACAAATGGAGCCGGTTCACGCTGACCATGCAAGACCAGGAGGTGCGGCTCTACATGGACTGCGAGGAGTACCATCGCGTGGCCCTCCAGGGGAGTCCGCGCCGCCTCACGTTTGAGGCCAGCTCCGGCATCTTCGTGGGCAACGCGGGGGGCACCGGCCTGGAGAGGTTTATGGTAAGCCAAGACTTTGTGCAAAGATCTCTCACTCATCTACTTAATAGCGGTGTGCTCAAAAGGCCTACGCTGCATTTCCATGATTAAGAAGGAGGCCTTTATTCAAAAATGCAAGGATGATGTATGGGTTTTCTCACACTTAATATATTCATCTACTCATGGGCTAGGAAGTTACTCTTTAAATTACCATGTTGTTCTTTTTTGACATTCAGGTTGTTGTTTTTTTTATGTTTTTCTTTTTGCTGGTAGAGAGTGGTAATTCCAATCTGTTTTGGTAGAATGGAAATAATAACCAGGAAGTTCTCAATGTTTATGATTATTTCCAGCCCAGGAGTGGTCTGAGAAGGTGTTGAAGATGAGCACTAACATAGTCTGTGGACTGGTCTATTAAAAAAAAAATACGGTTCCTCCGTCAGTAGTTCCGGCACAGACGCAAAGAGACAAAATGAATAATAGCAAATTAAATGAACGAGCCTTGCTGGCAATATAATGCTCTCCATATGTAAAGGGTGCAGTTATTTTGCTATAAGTACTGTTTTTGTGGGGGGGTTGGTAGTTTTGAAGTAACCAGATTGTAATCTGTCGGATGGCTGAAAATAAAGTCAGCGAAAGCTTGTGTGAGAGGGTTGTCGTAGTGCACTGGCAATGTTTACTTACAGTTCATTGGTATCTACTTATAAGGAAGAAGGAGGAACTAGCCCAGTCTGTTTCATACTTCTCTGCACTCAAATATCCACTACTGCCATGTGGAGAGTGCAGGGTTTCTGCAGAGAATTCTCTAAGACTCTGGCCTAACCACTCTTCTTTCCAAGCAACCCTTCTCACTTTAATCAAGCAATAACAAAACATAGTGCTTCTTTCTCAAAAAAAATGGCCTGGTCAATGCCTGGTCACAATTGATTCCCATTAATCACACCTCTGTCATTTGTTTTTGTTTAAACTGAACCCATTTACAGATCCAGTTAGTGTCAGACATCCCAAGCCCGGAAGTTCCGGATTTGAACCTGATCACCAGACACACGTGAATGGCCAGAAGCTCAACCCCATTTTGGCTTGGATGCTCTTTTTATTTTTCTTGTTGTTGTCTCCAATCTTAATCGGCAAATGACATGAGTCAGACCTGATAAATTCAGCTCAGAGGGCTCAGTATGCACTCCTTTACTGACTGAGCCGCTCGGGGTGGTCAGCGGCTCAACTGTACCACATCACATACCTACGCTAACCTTGTTTAGACACAAGTAATGAGGGCAGTGTTTAACAGGCCCAATTTCACATTTTCCCTGCCGTGATAGAGATGGAAAAAAAAGACCAGACGGTTGTGTTTATTTGCTTTGGAACCCATGCTGTCACCTGGCCAAAAATTGTGGCTTGCTGCACCTACCGCACAGTGTGAATTTTCAATGCATGACGGCGTACAGAGCTTGCGCCGATAATAATATTTTTGGCTTCTAACGGTCTTGTTGTAAAAATGCGCCAGACGGAGAAATGTGAGCATGTCGCTAACTTCACTATTGGGCTTGGTGCCCTGGCTGCGGCACACTCCAGACCACACATCCAGGAGCAGAAGCAGTGACACTGCACATCGCATTCCTTTGGACTCCCTGGAAGGTTTTGGGCCGGTGGAGACCTGCATCGCGTTTATTTTAGCTTCCTGTTTCACATCCTATTTACATTGATCGTTTAATAACGCTAACAGAGCTAACTGACTTATGTCGGTAGAAACCTTGTTACAGGATGCTGCCGCTGGCTTCTGTTAGCCATCGTAGTTTTATGGGTCACTTTGTGTGAATTGCCCTGATACATCAGTGTTGATTGCACAAACGGCTATTCTTTATAGGTTATTACATCACTCTGAGTTGACTGCCTCACTGTATGGCCAGTAGATAGCCAAAGGACAGTAAAGCCCGGCTTGGACGCTGTTTGCTGAGATGACATTCCAGTCACATAAATCACACACCCCATGAAGGCTCGCCAGCCGCAGCCATCTGCTTTTATTACTTTATTTGTGTTTTCGGGGTGAAGCCACCACGTTTCCTGCCACGTTGGCTGCTGTGCTGTCCTCTTCCACTTGTGTGTGTTTTAAGCTGTGCTGGTTGGAGGGTTTCTGGCTTGGGTTGTTCTCACTTTTTCCCCAGCCGAGCATGCCCATCAGATTATAACATTCTTTAGGGAGAACAGCAGAAAGGCTGTTTTCGACAGCCGTTTCCGCTTTGTTTGTAGAAGAGGAAAAGATGACACATTATTTGTGCAAGGTATTTGTAATGTAGCTTTTGGGGCCCTTTTAGTAGCCTTGTGTATGGGTATTTGGCACATTGCTATACCAGCGATACTAAGAGGGTGGTCAATGCATTGACACGTGACAACAAAACACTAACATATATAGCATGCAGTGTAACAATACAAACTGACCCTGTTTTAAATGGGACAGATTCTGGGGGGGAACCGGAGAGATCAGATTACTGTGAAATTTGCTGCTCAGGGCCAGCATCTTTGGACGTGTGCCTCACTCACAATGGACGTCTGGAGATTCGATTAGCCTGGCTTCACAGAGCCTTGACGAGGCAAGGGAGAGGAGGTAGGGTCAGTTGTAGGTCTGTCCTTCACAGTTGCACCTCCGGTGCCACGGACCCATCTCCACCCTTAGGGGAAGCAGCACAGCCCCAGTGTGGGAGGAAAGCCACACCCCCTCCACTCGGAAACATTAGGGAAATGGTCCATGCAATGTGGTCAAGCTTGCAATGGTCCTAACTAATGTGAACCTCTGGAGAGGTCAATAACGGCTGTTGGACAACAGCGGGAACCACTTCAACTGCTGCATCTGAAATAAACCCTATTAATGATATATGAACCATACTTTCGGCTGACTTTTGTCAATGGAGAACAAAGTATAAATGTTTTGCAGTAATCAAAATGCACTTTGCAGGTTAGCGGTCAGATTACCAGCATTTAAATTGCAACTATTAACTTTGTGGCTGCAAAATCGCATGACCATGTTAGTTAACATCTCCTTGCAGATGTTAATACTGAATCCAATGCCAGACAAAATTATGTTATTATTTATTTATTTATTCTGCTTATGTCCTCACTCTGTAAACAGAGTTTTTAGAAGGTTTTTTTTTTTAGGTGTGGCTGTGTGTCTCTCTGTGGTGGTGAATACGCTGTCTCCTCTCTCTGTCTCTATCCATTCAGGGCTCAATCCAGCAGCTGGTGCTCAAATCTGACCCCAGAGCAGCGGAGGAGCAGTGCGAAGAGGACGACCCATATGTAAGTACTCTAGATAGCCGTTAAACGTGGATGCCAGCTGGAAACAAATGAAGAGGTAGATTGCTGGTCTTCCTGGGCTGTATTGGACCAATTACCCCCTCTAGTGGTTAATTAAAAACACTGCAAGAAAGGTTGCCTGGTTTCTGGTTTGCCACAGGTCCATTGTATTAATTTGCTTGTGGCAAACAGATTACATAAGGGAGAAACCTCAGCTAGTTCATTCATGGTTTGGGTTTCTTCATTTGTTTTTTTCTTCTTCACTTTTTTAGTTTTAACAGTAGTAATTATGGTAAACTGCTTATATTTTTTTCTGATAGAATCCATTGGGCGTAAGCCATCAAGATGTCAGATCACTTCAAGTCCCAGCATAGCTGAATTGCTTTAGTAAGATGTACATGTATGTCTGCTTAAAGGTAAAATTGTAAAATTTCCTAGACAACAGTTTCTGCTAAGCAGCATGGCAGTAACATTTGTTGTTAAATACTGCAACCACCCACCGTGTACAGGCTGTAGCAGCCGTGGTACATCCTGCTCACTCATCTCTGTTAGTGGTGAGAGTACATGGCTTGAGAAGAGGACACAGGACCGACACTTGCATTTGTACTTCTTCCAGGCCTCTGGAGACGGAAGCGGCGACGAAGTAATGGATGACAGGGAGACACTTGGGGAGGTGCAGAAGCACGTGGAGGAGAGGGAATACACATCACTGTGGGTAAGTGAGTTGACCTGGGGACGTTTGGCTACCTTAAAGAGACGATTTATTGCGTGAGTCCTAGCAACCCGGTTTAGTTTTCTTCCCACTGAAAGAGTACATTTTCTGGTTATTTATCAGCTCTTCCTCAGTGATTTAAGGTCATGCCCTGACACGGGTCTTCACAAGTCATTGTCTGAAATTGAAGTCTATCTGGAACTCAGCAGAATATCTGTCTCTCTGAGCCGAGAAGAAGCGGCCCCCGGTGTGGTGTTTTGTCTTTTCATAACCTTTTCATTTGAAATAGATTACTTGTTAGTGACATGGGCTGAGCCTTGAGCCTGTCTTCCATCACGGAGCTCTGAAGCTTTGCTTTGATCCGCTGTTTAACGTTGCCATGGTAACCACTGTTTACCATGCCAGAAGCTTGGATAAACTCAATGTCTCTAATGGAAAAAAAAGTTATAAATCATGTATTTAACAGACCTGCTGTCATTCTGGCCCTTTTAAAAGTTTACCTGATTATAAACACTGAGGATGAAAAATGTATTTTCTTTACTGTGTTCTTTGGCATTTTGAATGCTGTGAAAGGCTATAAAACTCAAAAGGTTACAGCATCCCAGTTCTAAACTCATGGGAGCGCTTGGTTGTTGCCATGTGAACAACTGAAAACTCTCCAGGGGTCTTTGCCTGCCCTGGGGAAACTATGTAACAGACAGCATACAGAAGCTGGTCATAAATGTGACACATTATTAAATTCAGACTTTGTGTGCTTCCATAATTTTAAATCGCCCCCTACAGTGGTCACACTTTTAGTTCTGATACCTTTAATCATCACTAACAAACTGGACACTAACAATGTAAACTAAGACATCAAAGGCCTTTGACCTTGTGGAAGGGCAAATAAGGCATTTAAATATTGCAGAAACACTGCAGTTATGAAGGAATGGAGAAGACATTAATGTCCTATGGTGTAGACACTACACTGCTGCTTTCTGCAACTCTGATAGCGCTCTCCGCCTAAAGTCTAGAACATATGTTCAACCTGCCTCCAGGCAGTCCTAGCTCCCACTGCTGAGAGCTGAATATAAGATTTTAAAGCCTGCTGCCTGACAGTATAGACTACCCTGTAGCTAAGTTTTCCCCTGCTGTGTGGGGGTGGCGGAAGCTTGCCATTAAAACCATTGTCTCTTCTACTTTTACACACTTTCATGGATAGAGTTAAACAGCTTGTGTAATATGTTGGGTTTCAAAGTATACTCAAAATGGTATCTTTGGCAGGAACTTTTGTTTAGACTTAATTAAATGCTGGAAGTGAAGATTTGAAAAGAACGCCCTGCGGTTTTCCAGCTATAAACTAATTCCAGGTCAATGGCAGCACTTTGACGCACTTTCGTGGAAATGGGACTGCGGCGTCCACGCAGGGTGCAGGGAAACAAGGAGTGATCACGTAATTGGTCTGTCCTTTTGTCCAACCCCTCTAGTCGGTGGATGACCCAAGCATGCCTGTGCAGGCCCCGCCCACAGAGTCTTCATATGAAGAGGATGCAGATGAGTACTCTGGCCACCTGACCACCACCAAGGAACCGTCATCTAGCGGGGGAATTGTACTGACCTCCGAGGGAGGTAAAAGGAAATGGTGCTCTTAGTCTACCCCTGGTGAAACCAATTCATCAAGCCTGTTGCATTAAAGATTTCATCATTTTAGGATCTCCTCTTAAAATGATTGCGCCCACACAATGTTGTACTCCTCTGTATTAACTATACGTAAACATAATGTTTTCACCTTAATTTTTCACCAGTTGTGCTAATGCATCTCGGATTGTGACATTATGTTTTATTAAATAAAATATTTACATATGCCACAAGCAATAAACAACCTTATTGCATTTGAACTTTCGAAATGATCCCTTTCTCCAAGGGATCACTTTTTTGTATCTTTTGGATTTTTAATGTATGTGGTTTCTCTGGTTAAGCGGCGTTATTGCTTGGCTGTTCCTGCAGGACTAATTGACGCTGAAGCGGAGAAGGGGGGCAAAAGACTGGGAAGTGTAAGTGCAGCGATGCCGCACAGAGGCTGGTGGAGAGAAGCTTTATTTTGAGAATCTCAGACCCTTGCCAGGCCTGTGACCTACCCATCTTGTGTCGATTTCCAGACATCTCCTGGGACCAAAGGGGAGCGAGGGGAGCCGGGCCCTGCTGGCCCCCCCGGTATGCCCGGACCTCCTGGTCTTCCCGGCTCCCTGGGTAATGAAAGCTTGAGTGAAGTTCAGCCGGGTCTCCGGGGGCCAAAAGGCTCCCCAGGACCAATTGGACCTCCGGGAGTACCAGGGAAGGATGGCCAGCCAGTGAGTATATTTGTATATCCTCACATTACTTGCTTAGAAACCCACATATGCACCACTGTTTGGATTCTCCTGCCCAGATCTGTAAACGGGATTAGGTTAATTGGTTCTTATGGGAATTTAGCATTTGTGTGCCACGCATCAATTAGATTTTGTGTCACCATTCCACTGGCAAAAATGAAAAGCGGTTTCTATGGCAATGCAAGAAAAGCCAAAGTAGTTTTAAAATCCCTTTGTAATTTTATTATTTTGGGCCTGAGCTAATTCTGACATTTTGGCCCCTTGACAGCGGCTGTAAAATCCTGTGCCTGACTTGTCGTGTAACTGCAACAATGACGCCTTGGCAGAAGACAATCCTTTTCTCAATTAAGAACACTGAAGTCCTCCAAGAGAGGCTAGGCTCACGTGAGTCAGTTGTTACCCAAAACGATTCTGTCCTGTTTTTCTTACCTTGGCTCTCCGACAGATAGGGTTGACTTTTAGGTTCCGGCAGTTTTTATTTTTCCTCAAATTCACGCCGATATTGTTTCACTAACAGGTTCTGTTCTGTTTTTTTTCAGCTGCACGATTACTTAACATTTATCTGGGGTGACACACTGAAAACTCGGCAACTTAAAATGTTTGGATTTGAATTGTAATATTTTTTTTTTATTCTAGAAAATCAGTTTTTATTCATTTATCTAGCAGCATTCTCCTCAGACAGACTGGACTGTTGAACAGGAGTATGCCATGCTCGACCGCACCCCTTGTGCGTGTAGAAATGAGTGGTGACATTCTGTAAACTCTGCCTCCAGGTTACCCACAGGTGTTCAGCTGATGGAGACTAAAGTGGCCTTTTCTACATTATTGAACCATCCACACATAGATCAGTTGTGTTAAGACAGAAATTGAATGCAGTTTTTTTGTTCATTTTTCAGGGAAGTCGGGGCAAAGACGGGGATCAAGTAAGTATATTCAGTTCACCTCAGCTCACCTTCTGTTGTTAAAAATAACCGTACAAATCGCCCCTCCCCCATAATTTGAACAAGGGTTTATGAAAGTCCGATTGTGGTCTCTCACATTTTCGATCAATCCCATACGAGGGCGGGGTGAGCCAGAGCTGACGCTCTGCTAGGGTAAATACAACGCAAAGCAGGAGCAGGAACAAAGAAGGGATTATTTTCACTGGCTCTTCACTGCAAATATTCTGCCATAAAGCTCTTTTCGGGCATCACCTATGTGCATATAATACGTTGGTTGGAGAAGAGATAGACTGGTGCCATTTAATTAAACTTACAATATTTCAGTTTCAAAGTAAGGAAAGCGCATTCAAATGGATTAAGGTACACATTTTTTGTTATGTCATCAATTTACAAATAAACAGTGTCTGAAAGGGGTATTGGTGGTAGAAAATGGAGTGTCAGCAGTGCACTGTACCTCATTAGCAGAGCCTGGGAATGTGGCCTCGTCCCAAGATTGTTTGGGGACACATGTGTAGCACATCTGTGTCTATGTTGAAAACAGGAAAGGAAAAACCCAACCCCCATCTCACATTGCCATCGATGAAATTTAGAACCCATGAGAACTCAAACAGGCGTTGGTTTTTAGTGCCACCTTGACCTAGTCAGTGTCAATATTGCCACCTAGTGGACAGTACAGATTCGTAAAAGGCCTGCATACTACTGTACTGCTATTGTAAAAAAACATCAGATTTTACAGTCATGGATAATAGTTTAGAGTTTCTATGATTGCAAAAACATCAAATGTATCGGGTTTCTCAACTTATGAGAGCTGCAAGTATACATACCTCAGAGGATAACTCTAGTTCCCTTTAAGATCTTCTTTAGACACTACAGAGAATCATAGAGATAGATATTGCAAGAGATATTGCATTCTTAAAGGCGATTATGTATAGTCGTATTACCTCACATTATTTCACCAATAAAAAGCATTGTCCAGCAAATGGGGGATATATTGTTTCAATATATCCTTTTTTGTATGTTCCACTGTTTTAAATAAACATTTGTCTTTTGTCTGAACAAAGTGACCACTGTTCTCTCTTCACACAGGGTGGAAGGGGACCGCAGGGATTTCCAGGCTTGGCAGGAGACCCGGGAACCAAGGGGGAAAAGGTAGGAAACTCAACCACATGCGTGACCAAAACCTCCCCTCAAACCCATGACATGCTGCCATTGGGCGCAAGCCATGGAGACTGAGTTGTAGTGTAAACACAAACTGACTGTATGGTTGGAATGTCATTCTCTTGATCTATAACTTCTTACTCTTATTACAAAATAGACTTTTCTGATGGTGAGTATTATTTTAGAAAGTCTCCTGCTTTGAATTATGTGCCATCACTAAATTTTCAAACCGAAATACCAGACTCATCGAAATACCAGACCCAAGGTACTCAACAACCTGATGAGTCTCACTTTGGAAAACGGCTAGACATGAGACTTGAGTGATAGCGGGAGAACATGTATATAAAGTAGAGCAGACCCTGAGAATAATGAATTTGTGAGTGATGACACAGAAGTGGTGACTAATGAGAACTATATATGACTGCGCCATTTTAATAAGCAGTGATGAATCTGCTCTATAGTCTAAGACTCATTTAGTCTTGACTGTGCACGGTAGTCCTCGATGGTGCCACTGGTTACTGTACCGTGTACCATTTATCGGTGACTGTACTATATAATAGGTAACTGTGGTGTCTGTGTGCGTACCCTTTCCTCCTGCAGGGCGATCCAGGGGTAGGACTCACCGGGCCCCCAGGACCTCCTGGTCCCCCTGGTCCACCCAGCCCTGTCAAGTTCTCGGTGTGTATCCTCCCACATGAAACATGCTTCACAGCATGGCCAACTTAGGGCTACTAATGGCCCTGGTCTAACATGCTGCTCTTGTCAATTGCAGGAAGGTTTGCTTGCATATGGCTCAGGGTTTGGGGACTTTGACAGTGATACTGAAGTCATCCGAGTGAGTACCACGCTCTGTATCAGATACACCTTTCTTTACCATAAAAACTTCTCTGTTTAATCTACCACTGCACGCTAGGTTTGTACAATAAAAATGAAAGTAAAGTGAAAATTGGATGATCATTGATTATAACCTAAGTATTTAGCTAAAATTTAGCTAACCGTAAGAATCATGTATTAGAAATATTTTCCTCAGATAAAATAGTTCCTCTGCATTATTTTCATGTGTACTTCAAAACTTATTCAAGAAGTGCAAAAATCAAGATGGGGTTGTTATTTTGAATTTGCAATGTATTGAAATCTTTTTCATTTTAAATTTTTGTGTATCAAGGGCCCCCCTGGGCCTCCTGGGCCCCCGGGTGCGGCGGGACCTCCAGGCCCCAGCTGGCCCATTGATGTTGCCACAGAGAGGTTGCTCCCAGGAATGCCTGGTTCTCCTGGAACTCCAGGAAAAGATGGGAAGGACGGAGAGATGGGTAAACCAGGACTGCCTGTGAGTATTGGTGGATTAAACTATTACAAGAATCTGCTCCCATTTTGTGTTTATTCTAGTGTATATGGGCTCATATTAGCTGGGCTCTGTCTATATTCTGTGAACATACTGCATGTATTACGATGTATTACATTGCTTTACAAAAGAGTTCCTTTGGGTAAAGGTAACTACGGATATAATGTTGTTTATGTAATATAAAATAGTTTTTGTTTGAATCAAATTTTGGCAGGTTCTGGTCCTAGTTTGGCCTGGTTGCTTCTGGCTAGTGATATATTCCGTATTCAGTCAGGAAAATATCATTAGACATAAAACGGTTATTAATTTGGCAAAGTTGTCTGGAACTTCATTAATACACCGCATGTGTGTGTGTGTGTGTGTGTCCTCCCCAAATATATAAGTCTCAGATGTTTAGCATCTACTATGCATTTTAATACTCTTATGCATAAAGAAAAAAATATTTGTTTTAAACACATACCTTGATACCTTGACATACACTAACAGTGTATATCCAGTTTTCTCTGAAAAAAACCCATTGAATATACTTTTTTATCCGTTAAAACAGTTTAGTCAGCTTTAATATTACTGAGAACTGGGTTTTAGGGGGCATATACTCTACTCCAAAGAACATCTTTCTTTAGTCAGTAAGTTTTAAAATGGAGGCTTTAAGTAAATGGTTGATGACCTCGACAACCATTTATTGTCCTGAATGAAGTCTTTTGTACAGTACTGCCTACGATGCAATGCTCTTTACAGTTAGCTTTACTCAGCTTTTGGTCCATATTATTGTGTGGGCCTGCTTGACCAGAGAGCTGGGGCTAAGGAGGCATCCTCGAACCCTGGGCAATCAAAGTTCATTAGCACGGTTCATTGTCTCGGTCTGCCATTAGAACACAAGCGGATCACAGACAACACTATGTGAAAGCCAGCCTGTGTTTATAAGTATAGCGGCTCGCACTGCAGTAAACTGTGCTCCATTGTTAGGTACCGTCACCATGCCTAAATGCACACAACACAAGCATACACAGTTTGGTGCTTGTCATTTTGAGCTCGTTTTAAGATGTGACATGAAAGTTCTAAAGAGACTGGGCCAGTATCTGCGGCTGTTAAAAGTTTAAGCTGACAATGCAACATTGCCCTATGTGTACACAATAGGCATATTTTCCGTGTAATACACCACATAAAAATAGGTTTGGGTGGGCTAAACACACCCATTGATCCCTCTTTAGAGAAACAATTTGTCCAATGTGATTTAAACGTTTGAAACCGATACTGAATTAGAAGGCAGTTCAAAGGGACATACATGGAATTTTTGCTGATACACAACTTAACACAACTGGGTCTTTAAGAGGGGTTGTGCTGCTTTAGATTCATGCTGATGGACAAGTGCCCAATGCCATTTAAACATTTAAAAGCAGCCGTGAAACTGCAACATGTATAGCTATGCTGGGTGGATAACAAGCAAGTGCTGAATGATAAACAAGAGCTGAATTAGAAGTTGGAACCAAATAAGAAATTCAGGCTTATGTCTGTTTTCTAATTTTCTGACATTATTTTCATTTTCACTTCGGTTTGTATCCCCTGAGTCTCCCAGGACCTTGAAATTGCTCCGGACTTACATTAAAATTGGACTTAATCCATAAAGCTAATCCATATCCTGCTATTGATAACCTTATGTATTTGTGATAATGCTCCAAGAGTGAGGACATTTGCAGGTTAAAAGAATTAATTGGAATCGCTCCGAAGTAAATACTTGGTTGGTGTGCAATAAATGACTTGAGAGCACAATTATGTTTTCTTTTTCTTTATGTGACTTTTTTCACACTCACTGATTTGCACAAACCCCCTGTACTCTTCTGGTCAATTGTTAATTTCTGTAAGGTACTCAGCTTTAGAGCCATTACATGCGAAACGGGACCTGCTAAGTAGCTGATGCCCAGCAGTTCTCACATGTCCTTTTGGTTGTTTCAGGGTTCCCCTGGCCTTAATGGAAGTATTGGACCAAAGGGAGAGAAGGTGAGGCGTATCGATTTGTAGACTACAGTAGAAGAGCACATATTGTGCTCTTCACATTGCCATCCCATTAGTCAGTATATGTCTTCGTTGTAATTTGATTACATCCATTGGTCCTTAGGTATTGATTGAATGTTTTCAAACAAAGTTCAAAGTTGCTAAAATAAAATTGTACTGTGGGAATTTCTCTCGCAGGGTGACCAGGGCTTGAAGGGACAGCCAGGACAGAAGGTACTTGTCATACTTAAAACTCAATTGTATAACAGGGATTTCCTTTTCAGCAAGCCCCCTGCATGCCGTGGATTTCTGAACCTTTAAGTTCCAGGGGCCAAAAGTTACTGAGCCACTTCCTTGCTCTCAATTTTGCTCCCAGTCCACTGCTAATGACCCGTCCTCTGAGCTAATGAAGCTCTTTTTGCACAGGGTGATATGGGAGAACAAGGATTCCCGGGTAGCACTGGACCAAAAGGGACGCTGGGACCTGCTGGGCCTAGGGGGCCTCCAGGGCCACCCGGGCCCCCTGGACGAGGCTTCAACTTGGGCCTGGAGGTGTGCTTTAAACCTTCCTTGGGGGAGTTTTTCTGCAGAAATACAACTTCTTGCTTTTGTGTTTGTTGATTGCATAATGAGGGATCATGGCATTTTTGGGGTTTGCAGGACACAGAAGGATCTGGAAGCCTGGATGTATTTGGGGAACCAGGGCCTAGAGGCCCACCGGTAAGCAAGTTGATTGTCGGTTGGATAAAGAAGGATTGGATTGCTGCCTCAATACACGCTTGAAATTCCATCCTGTCTATTTCTATGGCTTTCACAATGACCCTAACAAATACAGTCTGCGTAACTGGTGGCTAGTGCAGTCACATAAAATCAGTCTTGTTAGAAATTATCTGTTGTTCAAAGAATATCCTCCAAGCAAGAAAGCCTATATATATATAAGCAGGCTACGAGGACAGAGATTCAAGCAGCCACAAAGTTTTTGAGCCACTAACTTACACATAGCCTCCTGAGCCTCTCGTCTCCTCCTGCAGGGACCGCCGGGCATTCCTGGCCTTCCGGGACCTAAGGTAAGCTGTGTGTTCTATTGGTAGGCAATTGGAGGGGTTGTGGTGGTAGGTTGTGGAAACTGATTGAGCCGTCACCTTGCAGGGCAAGGACGGAGCAGACGGGGCTCCAGGTGTGGTGGAAAAGGTAGGCCCCTCCCTCTGAACCATTCCTCATGCATCTTACCCAACGCGAGAATAGAGTTTAAACAATATTCCTTGCATTGCCAGTACTTTCCTCTGAATTCCTCTCAATCGCTTGATCAAGATTCCACACCCCCAGGCTGATGAACTATTTAACTTTTTTGTCTTCTCATGAATAAATACGACTTGTATGTGTGTTAAGTGTGATAGCTGAACAGGGTGTAGGTGGGACCAAAAACTCCATTGGATAGAACCACTCGTGTGATCAACATGTTTTAGAACACAGGACCCCTAACTGGGAATCGATCCCGGGTCCCTTCACCTCATCCCTTCTCATGTTTTCCTGGCTGAGCTATTGCCCTCTGTCCCTCCAGGGGGAGCCAGGCACACCAGGACCAGTTGGCATCCCAGGCAGTCCGGGGGTCCCAGGACAAGCGGTCAGTATGCCAAGTATCACAGACGTGCATGTGGCAGCAATGGGCTATGGTTAGTGAAATGTAGACTATTCAAAGCTTCAAAGTCCTAAGTTATTTATATATTATGTTTTTTATTTGGATTCAGCAGTTATTTTGGGGTTTTCTCCCCAATTTTCATTACTACATATACTGCCACCACACACAGGTTAAGGCAATAACCTGAGGTAGTGCGATTGGTCTTCTCCCATCAAGCTGCCCTTGAGCTGCCTGTCTTTTTACACAATCTGTGTGAGGGGTTCAGAACCTATTGTGTTAGAGGCTTGTATCTCTCTTATACACTGCCATTATTAGTGGCAAGCCAGGAGAAGCTGATTCATAGCCACTGCATGGACCCCCCACATCCTTGCTCTCCCAGTTACAATCTTAACATATGAGCTGTATTCAAACCTTCAAATTCCAACAATCTAATATTAAGCGGGGCAATACAATATAAAATGATATGTTTGGTAGTCGCTTCTGTGTGTATTTCCAGATTTGTTCTGGTAGTTCATTTAACTTACCAGCTATAGCCTCTAGCCATTATACTGTAACCTCATGCCACTAATATAAAATGCAGCATTTCTCATTTCTGTAATGACTAAGTATCGGCTCTAGGTGGCGCCAATGTACAGATGTCACATACCCTTCAGCTAAAGAGTTCAAAGACCCTCAGCTTGTTGCTTGTTTTCAATCTGGTTCTTGTTCTCTATAGGGGCTAAAAGGAGAAAAAGGTGATACAGGAGCAAAGGTACAGCTCTTTTTTAGCTCTGGCCACTTAATTGTGCTGACTGCTTGAGTATAGCCTTTCAATGAAGACTGTTGTTTCCGCCAAAGGGGGAGCGTGGCCAGGACGGACTCAGTGTCAAAGGACCTCCCGGGCCCCCCGGACCCCCAGGACCAATACTTAACCTTGCTGATGTAAGTGGACCTCACATTTGTTGCCACATCATTTGAAGAAATTCCTGGAAAACAGCAATATCCCAATATGAGAGGAAATTGTGTTTAATTGAGAAAATGATGTGGAAGGCTGCAGCTTGTCATCCTGTGCTTAGACGATTATAGGTTATTTTTGGGTTAAGAATATTCTGTGGACAGAATACGGTGTGTTAGATGGAGATTTTGGTCAGAGAAAGCATAGGCCCAGTTAGCATGGCTTCTCCAACAAATGTTCAACTCTGACCTTGCTAATGCTAATAACCTAAAGTACACTAATGTCCTGCACATTGCTCCAAATATTTAATACATGACGATGCAAGAAAAGACAACTGTTCCAATCCCCAGATCTTCGCTAAGCAGTCACACTAAACTCAGCCGGCACCTAGTTTCTCTCGATTGCCATGCAGTGTGTAGAGTACAGACATCCATGATTGTTGTGCCCTTATCCTTCTCTTCAGCTCCTCCTCAACAGCACAGAGGGACTGTTTAACTTCTCCGAGACTCAGGGACTCCCAGGGCCTGTGGTGAGTGTCCTCCTTCAGTAGCCAAGACGTAATGAACTCTCACAGCTAAACCATCCTGCTTGTTCTTGGACCTACTATTATTAGTGTATTTCTTGATTTGTTGCCCGGTCCGGCACTTGTCTTTTTAAATCTCTGATGCACAATGCGGGGTGAGCAGTACAAACCGCAAAAACAATCTGAGAGAGGTTACTTGGGTACAAGTAGAGCCTGAGCTGAAATTCCGTGGTTTGTGACAGGCAAAATTGTAAAAATCAAATAGGTTTCTTGTGAATTGGCATAAATAAATGGACCTTATCATAGGCACTATAACTTGAGTTCATTTTAATCCAAAATTAAATAATAAGGTTGTAATGAGGTTGTTTTTTTTACTAAGCATGCATTAAAGTGCCCTTGCGATTGTGTTTATGTTACTATTAGAGATGTGAAACATTATCCTTAAATGGCTTAATCTAAATCAATGCCTTTTACATAACCTTTTAATTTTGTGACACATTATATTAAAAATGCACTCAGATTAAGTACATTTGACATGCAATTTTCAGATAATTATAGAAATTATTAAATCAAATGGAAGTAATGCTATTCACTTTAAAATGAAAATTGTGGCTTGTCAGTCAAGATTGTTCAAAACGTTTAGTCCAGGTGACTGACAAAACATTTTATTGTTATTTTTGGATTTGTGTAGAACAAGGCTTTTGTGTGGTTTTTATAACCATGTCAGTTCCCAGAACTTAAGATCCCCAGAAAAAAGAAAGAAAATTATCGTTATTTACTAATGCTGCACGATATTGGAAAAAACTGACATTGCGATATTTTGTTTTTCTGCGATATATATTGCGCTATAAATGGATGACTTCACCAGATGACTTGAATAGCTCTATTTGAGAATAATTAATTATTCTAGAATGATTGGGGTGATTTTGTAGGGAACTGCATCTTCATGGGAAAAAACTAAAAAAAACCCTGATATTTACTTTTTACTTTTTACTTATTTTGGGTTTATTTTATTGATAATAATGAATACACTGTTTAATTCACCATGGTTCCAATGTATTCATGTAATAATATTCTATCAATTCAGGCTAAAGTCAATGATCTAACATGTTATGATATTAATAATGCATGTTGCTTACCCTAAAATGCATTGGATGGCATTCAGATCAGGCTTTATACTCGTCATACAAAAAATTGGTCGTGTTGCCTCAGGTTGTGTCAACAATTGCCAGGCACTCTCGACAAAGTATTTGTTTTTGGTCAACATCATCCTGTCTATAGCCAAAATATTTCCATATAACTGACGATGCATTTCTTTTTGCTACCAAATTCTCCATTTCTGTCTTTTTTGCCTGTTCCTCACTCATCATTTCGTCATGTGCAAGCAGAGCCTGCATGTCAACAACGTGTAGCAATGAAATCCATGTTTTAAAATAATAATAATAATAATAATAATAATAATAATACACTCTGTGTATCCAAAAACTCTTAAATCTGAGCAAAGTATGTCTTATCAGACAGATATAATGCTAGTTTTCCTTTTGAAAAAAAAATATTGTAGACTGATTTATGTTTACATAGTCTGCGATGTGAGTATTGCGTACATCGCGATGAATAAATACCCCTCAAAATAACAAGCCGGGTTTTATCAAGCCGTGTTCCTCCTTCACCCCTTTCCCCTGTGAAAAGTATATACATTTCAAATAAGAAGTCACTGTTTATTCAGTCTTAATTTTCTGAATGTGCAAATTAGGTAAAATCACTTTTAAGGGTTTGGGTTTTTTTTTTTACATATGACAGGAGTAAGGAAAAGTCAACTTTTAACTAATAACTATTCAAAAGATGTGGAGTAGAAAGGCCCTTGACCACAATGGGAATTACCTGTAGCCATTAGGACATAGTCACACGGATTAGAGAGTCATTTACAATGAAAATGACTCGTATAAGCAAAAGCAAAACAGCAGTGCAGCTTGTGTACTTTTATTGATTAATTACTATCTGTCCTCAGGGGCCTAAGGGGCTTAAAGGGGACAACGGTGTTCCTGGGATTCAGGGGCCTCCAGGACTTAAGGTGAGAAAACGGGTGGAAAGGGTTTAGGAAGGGGGGTGTATCACTGGTGTCAGTCAAGTGTAATATCTCAGAATACTTACTGGCCCTACTCATGTGTAGTTGTGTATCACGTTCAATAAGAGGCATTTTCAGTGGTTGATTCAAAGCGCATGTGAAGTAAGCTCAGGCTTTTGTCTTCTTCTATTGAACAATAACCAATTGATGCTGGAACATTCCTTTGATTTGTGAAATTCAGCTTATGCTCAGTTTACACTTATAAGTGTATAATATAGACTGTCTGTCTATGTTTGAGTGCAGGGTGAGAAGGGGGAGCCCGGGGTCACCATTGCTGCTGATGGATCCCTGATGACAGGGCTGAGAGGGCCACAGGGACCCAAGGGCATCCAGGTCACTGCCTGTTTTTCTTCTTGGGTCAAATATAATGTTTTTAGCCTGGATTCTTTCCTGTATGCTCATGGTGTGTTTTTTTTTTTGGCTGACCAGGGTTCCCGGGGTCTTCCTGGTGCTGATGGAATCATGGTCAGGCTCAGTCAAATTCTCTGCCTTGTGTTACTTTATTGTTATTTGTCCACTTCGTATTGCTCTGCAAATGGTTACATATGTTCTGTTCATTCTTTTTGGCATAAAAGTCTCTCATTGTCCTAACAAAATGTGATTTTCTAAAACATTATTTGTTCTAGGGCCCAAGCGGACCTGCTGGACCAAAAGGAGAGTACGGGTTCCCTGGTCGGCCGGTAAGTGTACTACCCTTGCCCGGGTCTTCTGTTGAGGTTTGTAGGGAAATATGGGTCTCTGCCATTAATATTTGTTATTTTGAAGACACTACTTTACATATGCTTTCTATGAAACTCCATGACATGGGACCCGGTAACTTCTTCTTAATATTCTTAATGTTTGCAGATGTGAAAGCGACCAATTTATGTAATTGAGAATTCTGTTTCATATTGGGATTTTTGATTAATTGTGTTATTGTTCTCCAGGGTCGGCCCGGTATGCTGGGCAAGAAGGGGGACAAGGGAGATTCCGTCGGCCTATTGGTGAGCCTCGTCTTTGGCTACAACTTGGGGAGCATGAGGACATTGCTCTCAAAAAAAGACGGGAAATACATTGGTTCACTGGTGCCTTTGTTTATTTTTCATCTCTGTAGTTGGTCACATTACACAAGGCTATGTTTGCCCTTTTAAGGAGGTGCCCACACCTGCTATCAAATATAGCTTGCATTTTGAACTTTGTATAGATATACTGTATGTATTATAAGTAGTGGCTTAACTGTTTTATTTCCCCCCACACAAAATTTAAAAAGAGCAAGCAAAACCATAGAGGGAAACAATTTGTAGCAACACATTGCAGCATTTGCACTAATCTACTGTTCAAGCGATGACGAGGGCTTTACGCTAACTTAAACTAAGGAGGCCTAGTACCAATGTTTGCATTGTGCTTTAAATTTAAGACCAAGACTTTTCAGAAGTACCAATAATCAAGTACCCATCATTATAATGGGAATTGCAAGTGCAAAAAAGTATATATGAACTGGGGAAACGAATGGGCTAACACAGCAATCGGCAGTGGTTTAAATGTGACATATGCTTCTGTAAACATTTTAAAATAGATTTTGGGACGAGTTTTGGAGTGATCATTAGATGATTGTGCATCTACATGACTGAGATTTGGCCTTTGAATTCCCTCTTTCGGTGCTTCCACAGGGCCCCCCTGGACCACCTGGGCCCCCAGGGCGCCCAGGCGCATTCATCTGCCCCAAAGGAGTAAGTCCAACCTTTCCCGCTGTGCTCGGGAAACTGCTTTTTCTCATTCCTTTTTCAGACATTACTGGTGTTGGTGACTTGCTTATTCAAGCGTTCTTCTTTGAATTTTAAAGACAGTTTTTCCGGTCCCTCCCAGACCACACTGCAAAACACCAGTAAGTGGACAAGAGCTCTGGGCAGGCCAAGCATGCGTTGGGAGTTGGCCTGTCTTAAGTTTGCCCGTGCACACCCTTCCACCTCCCACTGGTTTGTCTCCTTCCCTGACAGTAGTCCACGGCACTACAGCATAAAGCAAGCAATAATAACACTACATCTCTTAATTCCTGCATTACGCTACATTTTTCAGTGAGAGATTAAAGAAATTTTTAGCAGTTTTAAAGCAAATTAATTTTGGATATGACAGTGGATTTGACCATTTTCTTCGGCTTCCACAGTCATCAGTGTGCATTGAGATTGCAGTATGATAATCTCTGGCTATCCCACTTTGACAAGTGAATGTATGGGCTGAATCTATTCCCATATGATCAGATGATCCTGTTCGCTTTATGCTGGGTGTGGAAAACAAATTGAAAATTTGTTTGTGGAGTAACCCATCAGGGCATTGTTGAACCACTTCTCTAAGCATGATGCATGAGTTATGGCGTATAGAGGTTCTGTATTACACAGTAGGTAGCTTGCTGCGTTACTCCTGTGCATCTGAAATCAGTCTGATTGGCTGATCTCGGTTTGGAAATCAGCACAGGTGAAAAAACACACTTGGGGCAGTAATATCAGTCCTGCTGAGGAGCATCCACGATGGAAAAGCATCTGCAGTAGCTGAGCAGAACCAGTTTAAGAACTCGTGATGTCCTGTTGAAGTTCTCCCTGTTTTAAGGTTTATGTTTGCTATTCATGTGCAAATGTGAAATCTCTTCTCTGAGAATAGTGATTGTTTCATGGAAGTACTTTTTATTTTTTGGATCGTTGTACAGTACTGTGCAAAAGTCTTAGGCAAGTTTTCTTTCTACATGTAAATGTAGTCTTTGATGTTTATTTTTTGTCTTCTACATTTATGTGTCATTCAAAAAAGGCAATTTTTAGATTTCCAAACTTTCATTTTACAAAAGAAGAACAAGGAACATTGCGTTTCTCTGGGATTACCTGGACAGACAAAGGCAAGCGAACTATAGAAAGTTCTCCAAGATGCTTGGAGGGTTTTTTTTACATGTGCCATAGACTTTAGCACAGTACGGTATTTGTTTTGGGGTTTTTTCTGCAGTGTGTATTAAAAGTTTGAACTCTCTGACACATCCTACTTACAATTGCATTTTGTCTTGTTCAGATTAATGCTAACAAGGATTCAATGCAAGGTAAATTCATGCATCTGAGTAGTTTTGTGTGAGATTTAATACCTTTTTTTGGTTAATAAATATTCAGTGATAAATTATGGTGTTTGAAACATCAGTTAAATTAATCTTATTTAAAAAATAGAATAGCAAGGACTATTTTATACAAGCTTGTTGTAAAATATATGTAATACATGGTAGAAATCATGAATTCAACATTCCATATGAACGATTCAAAATGGTTGAAAAGCGTCTAGACCCATTGGTTGTCAGTCTTGCCATCCGCGTGCATGCTGGAACACTTTCCTCATCATCCTGTCCTGTATTCCCTGGAGGAGGAGATGACTGTCAGAGAACCAAGGGGGTCAAAGGGGACAAGGGCCAGGCGGGACCCCCAGGGAGACCTGCAACACTAGGTACTCCTCACTCCTCATAGGCACATTGACACCTGGTTCCTTCACATGACTACTTTGGAGTTGACTTGTCACATTCTGCTGTTGCACGATGAGTCATCGGTTATAGAGATATCTTAGAGCATCATTTAGCTTACTAAGGTTTAACTTCCTCCTGCAGCATCCTGGCTTCCTGGCATCTCCGTGGTGAGTCTTTTCTCATGGCTTTATTCTTGTTTTTAACTGGACTGACAGAGTGGATTGTAGACTTTGAGGTGGTGCTGTAATTACGTAATTAGCAATTAAGGATAAAAAAAGAAAACAGGTCATGCCCAGTATTGCATATGGTTGTTATTGTGATCTATTTACCTGAACCTATAACAGAAACAGCTTGGTTAAGCATTTAATATTAATCTCATCTATTTTGTCAAATAATAACAAGGTTTTTGGCCGTCACTGTTTGACTTTAATAAAATCAGTGGGCAGCTAATCCCGCTTTTACCGCTGCTGCCCATGATTTTCTTCCCATTGTTGGATGTTGTTGACGCCGTCACAGCCTAATTACTCCTCGTGCATCTTCCAGGGTGGCACGGGGGATCAAGGCTACAAAGGAGCGAAAGGTGAAAAGGGGGAACCCGGGCTGCCAGGCCCACCTGGCCTTCTCGGGAGGTCAGGCCTGGTGGTGAGTCATACATATCCCTCGACACTTCTGTACCCACGCTTGGCAGGTGACAGGAAGCAAAGGCGCTCGAACTAGGCAGGCTCTCCTCTCGTATTAATTCAGAATTTTTATCGCACGTAATACATCACAGACTCATAATGAGAGTATTCGATCACATTCACTTAGCATTGTGCCTGACTGTGACTGATTAGTTTAACATGGCTTTTTTTGTGACTGGTTTAGCTTAGTAAAGATAAATTGGTGTATGAAAGTGCTTTTATTTCTAATGGAGATTTGGTTTAGGGATTTTAGGAATGATAATTTGGAAATGGGCCTTTTGGCAAACATATTTTTCCAGAAAAAAATAAAATATATATATATATATATATATATATTTTTACCTCTCTGAACCAGAGGTACATAGGTGGGGGGGGGCATTTAGGTTGTTTCTCATGTTTGTGTTTGTAATACTCCTAGCGATCCACAGCAGTGGAAAGCATACACAGAAATTAGACCTATCCATAGTTTTTCATCCTGCCTGTACAAAATCAGCTGATCAAATCACAATAAGCTAGACCATTTTAGACGCATAAACTCAGCTGCATAACTACAGGAGAGCAGCAATCAGCGATTCATTGTTTTCAGACTAAGAACTGAGTCACCATGCCTTTTCAGGGGCCTAAAGGTGAGTCCATTGTAGGCCCCCAGGGTCTTCCTGGTAGTCCTGGCCATCCCGGACCTCCGGGGTACGGAAGGCCCGGACCACAAGGTCCCCCTGGGCCTCCTGGACCCCCGGGACCACCCCCACTCTTTGGCTCAGGTAAGACTTTTCCCCAGACCTGTTATATTGCACCTCGCTCAAGATGTTCATGAACATGAAAAAAACTGATGTTACACACTAACAGTATAATACATTTTTTACAAGTGCAAACGTTAATTTACATAGGGGATAATTTTCTCATGTGGTTTCATCATGCAATAGCAAACAAATAAACTGTAAAGGTTGTGCGTTATTTTAGCTGTTGCCATCCCAGGCCCCCCTGGGCCCACCGGACTGCCTGGAGCCCCTGGACATGGAAACCTGGTGAGTGACAGGATGCATATCCAGGGAAACATAAGGTCACTCGATTAGGTGGGAACCTCTCCACCTGGAGCGTTAAAAGGCCTAGTGGTTTCAGAAAGTAGTTTTCTTGGACAAATGTTCTCAAAAAAAAAACTCAGAAGCCCTGCCTATGAAGTCTACTTGTTCCTAATTTAAAAATGAAATGTCTTTAATGTGTGGTTCTCTTTTTTGCCTGTATCAGGTGACTACATATAAAAACGTAGACACCTTATTCAGGCAGTCGTACCGCGCCACAGAAGGGACCATGGCCTACATCTCGGACAAAGGCGAACTCTACGTCCGAGTACGAGAAGGTTGGAGGAAAGTCCAGGTAACAACATATAATTTGGCTTACATCGCTCTCTGGAAATTATTGGATATAAGGTGCCTTTAATCTGCAAGTACCAATCTTAATGCTTTTGAGTAACTGGGAAAAGATTTGACCTTTCTGTTGACATTGGGTCCTTGAATGTCAGCTGCCTTGAAGTCCCTGCATGAGCTAGGAACAAACATCGCCATAGATTTAGTGTGGTGTATTGGCTTCTCTTTGCGAGAACATATCTCTGTCCCCTCAAGCTTGGTGAACTGATCTCCATGCCCGCGGACAGCCCATCCTCCGCAGTGGCCCATGAACAACATAGCAGGACCAACTTTCTCAACCAGGTACAGAATGTCTTCACCCTGGTCACCGCCATGTGCTACCTTTACCCCCAGAATATTGAGTGGCTTTGGTTTAGCCACTCCCACTTGCCGTGAGTGACAGTATTGCTGAGGAGTGGAGTTTTGTTGCTTCAAACATTCCACAATGTCAACTAAATTCAGAAAATGTATTTTCAACTTAGCATGTTCCTCCGAAAATTAAATCGGTACAGTATTCTAAAGTGAACTTCCTCAGAAAGTATTTAATGTTGCAATCTGGAGTGCGCTTTACAGTAATGTGCAAAAGTCTTAGGCACATGTAAAATTCTGTCAAGTGAAGATGCTTTCTAAATATTAAATAAATACTAAAGGGCAGCAAACACTAAAATACAAAAAAAAAATAAAGCCTGTCAGGTAATCCCAGACAGCCTCGATGACATTGAAATCAGGACTCTGTGGAGGCCATACCATCTCTTACAGAACTCCTTGTTCTTCTTTCGGAAAAAGGATGTTTGGAAATCGAAAAACGGCTTTTTTCTACTTTTTCTACACACTAATTCAGAAGAAAAAAAAACAAACATCAAACACTACATGTATGTAAAAAAAGCTAGGCTGCCTAAGACTTTTGTACCTCAATACAATTGGTATTTGTATAGCGTATAGAAATTTGTATTGGTATAGAGTACCGACTGGTTTATGATGTATCTTGACTGCTACAGGAGCTGCAGGGATACCTTCCTGGTTACAGTATGATGCCGCACGTGGCCCACATAGGTCCAGGGGTGAGTGCCCTGTCGTCTTCTTAAACTCCAGCCTTTCAAAAAGCTATACACTTTGACGCTTGCCCGATTTCTGCCAGCCAATAATGAAATGAATCATTACGTCACAGCTCAAAATCTTGTCATTCTCTTACTCTTGTAAAGTAAGTGTCGAAGTACTGCCGCGCTGTATCTGACTCACAATGACTTTTGGTCCTCTCCCTGCAGCTCCGCCTAGTGGCCCTGAACGCCCCATTCTCTGGTGACATGCGAGGAATCCGTGGCGCAGACTTCCAATGCTACCAGCAGGCCCGTGCCATGGGCCTGGTGGCCACCTACAGGGCCTTCCTGTCCTCGCACCTGCAGGACTTGGCCTCCATTGTCAAGAAGGCGGACCGCTTCAACATGCCCATCGTCAACCTCAAGGTTAGGCAGCACTGGTACTCTCTTTTTCGGATAACTTTAAACATAATGGCCGTCTTTGAATCTTTGAAATTTAAAGACCCATCAACTGATGCCTGCGGCATCATTCGAAGACACAAAAGAAACATCCTAATGCAGACTGTATTGCTTTTCTTAAAACCATTGTCCATATGTTGCGTGCCCAGACCCCTTGGATATTATAACCTTATCTACTATAAGTCTTATCACAAGTTGATAAGAAATGACAATGACAAACATAGCCTTAAACCACGTTGCAGAGCGCTGGATCCCATGCTTGGTTTTTCTGAAAACGCTGAATATATAACGGTGTGTTCAAGTCAAAGTCAAAGTCTTTTATTGTCAAGTGCACCAAATAACATGCGTCATTTTGAACACTGAAATTATTGTGACACGACACGCGACAGCTACATAGTTATTAAAAATATAACAGAAAATACAAAATATACATAATATTAGTGACTAGAAGATGGTAATATGGACATTATAAATAGAAATCTTAAATATTATAAATGTAAATATAAGGGTTGTAGTGCCTATTAATGGATATATGAAATGTACATGAATGTACATAGAAAGTGACCAGAGAATATGAAGTGTTCGTGTGATCAATAGATCATTGTTGCTGGTTGAGTAGCCTTATGGTCTGGGGGTAAAAACTGTTTGTGAGTCTGGAAGTGCGTTTCCTGATGCTCTGATAACGTCTGCAGTCTGAACAGACAATAGCATGGGTGGCTGTAGTCTTTTATGATGTTTCGCGCTTTCCTAAGGCATCATGTATGAAAAATGCCTTGCATGGAAGGGAGATGGCAGCCGATGATGCACTCTGCTGACTTCACCACCCTCTGGAGGGCCTTGCGGTCAGCAGCGGAGCAGCTGCCATACCAGGCAGTAATGCAGCCTGAGAGGATGCTCTCAATGGTGCACCTGTAAAAGTTGGTGAGAGTTTTTGCAGACATGCCAAACTTCTTGAGTTTCCTCAGGAAGTATAGGCGCTTTTGGGCAGTTTTTACCGCAGAGTCTGTTTGCCTGGACCAGGTGAGGTCATCTTTGATGAACACACCGAGGAGACTCTCTCTACTTCAGCTCTATTGATGTGTATGGGGGCGTGATCCCACCTCTGCCGCTTCCTGAAGTCCACGATCATCTCCTTAGTCTTGCAGACGTTAAGAGAGAGGTTGTTGTCCTGGCACCATGTAGCCAAGTCACTTACCTCCTCTTTGTATTCGGTCTCATCGTTGTTGGAGATGAGACCCAGGATGGTGGTGTCATCCACAAACTTAAGTATGACGTTGGAGCTGTGTGTGGCCACACAGTCATGCGTGAACGTGGAGTACAGAAGGGGACTGAGTACACAGCTCTGAGGGGCTCTGATGCTCAGGGTCAATGCAGAGGAGGTGAGGTTGCCCATTCTCACCACCTGGAGTCTACTCGTCAGAAAGCCCAGGATCCAGCTGCAAAGGGAGGTGTTAAGATCCAGGGTCCTGAGCTTGGGAACGAACTTAGCGGGCACAATAGTGTTGAATGCTGAACTGTAAGCATGCTTGAATGCTGTGATCACTTCAGCCCTGGGGTGGTTAATTGCCAGATTAGGGGGGGGGGGGGGGTTGTTTGGTTTGTTTGGACAGTGTTGGCACTAAAGGATGATGAAGCATTGTAATTGTTTGTCGCCATCAAAACCGTCCTCTATAGGCCTCATTATGGACACCGAAGTTGTCTCTCCACTAGCTGTTTCTCTGGACAATTGGAGTTGTTACTAGGCCCGTTTGCGATCATAACGCACCACAAACTAATCCTGCACCACTTGAATACACTTGAGCTAAGGTCAAATGGATTCAGTAAATATCTAGCTGTCTTAAATATATTAAGTGTCTCTGGGTAACAGCTTATGCTATGCAAATGGACAGTAAACTGAACCTCTGCCGCTGTCTCTCAATGTTAAGGGAGAGGTGCTCTTCAGCAGCTGGATGGCCATCTTCTCCGGGAACGAGGGTGCGTTCCAGCCCAACATCCCCATCTACTCTTTTGATGGCCGCAACGTGATGACTGACCCATCATGGTAAGAGAGCTGCCCCGATGCTCTATCCACCATGGCTAAGTTTAGGTTAGAGGCAGGGAGGAACTGCATGTGCAATGCTTGGCCCTGTTCATGCCACTCAGATCCGAGCATTCTCATTAGCCCCTGTAAACTCTAGGGCTCAATCAATCTCAGTAGGCAATGTTCATTTAGACTTCCTATCTAATTTGGAGACTCCAGTAACTTCACGCAGTCTGCCGTCTCCTATAAGGCTGTACACCTGATATGCAGTACCCATAAAAAGTATTCAACCCCTTGGATGTTTTTAGATTTTATTTGTTTTAAATATTGAATCATAGTGAACTTCCTGCTTCAACTTTTTTGACACTGATCAACAGAAAAAGACTCTTTCATTTCAACCAATTAGTCTAAATTTATAACAAATATTAAACACAAAATAATGGGCCGCATAAGTATTCACCCCCTTTAATGCAACTCACCTAAATCATCTCTGTGCAGCAAACTGGTTTTAGAAGTAGCTCAGTTAAATAAATAGAGATCACCTGTGCACAGTCAAAATGATTATAAATACACCTGTCTCTGGAAGGTCCACTTACTGGTGAGTCGATATCTCTGGAAAAACAACACCATGAAGACAAAAGAAGACTCCAAGCAGATCCACGAAAAGGTTATTCATAAATCAGAGCATGGATACAAGAAATATCCGTGAATATCCCTTGGAGTACTGTGAAGTCAATAATTAAGAAATGGAAAAAGTATGGCACAGCAGTAAATCTACCTAGAGACGACCATCCTCAAAAACTGAGTGACTGTGCAATCAGGGGACTAGTGAGGGAGGCCAACAAGAGACCTATGACTCCTCAGAAGGACTTATAAGCTTCAGTGGCTGAATGGGAGAGTCTGTGCGTACAACAAATTTTTCCTGGTTCTTCATCAGTCACAGCTTTATGGGAGAGTGGCAAAGAGAAAGCAACTATTGGGGGGGGGGGGGGAGAAAGGAAATCTCAGCTAGAGTTTTCCAGAAGGCAAATAAAGGAATAAATCATTTCCACTGTGAAGCATGGTTGTGGTAGCATCATGCTGTGGGGATGCTTCTCTGCATCAGGCCCTGGAAGGCTTGTAAAGGTAAAGGGTAAAATGAATGCCGCAAAATATGGAAATCCTGGAGGAAAACCTGATGCAGTCTGCAAGAGAACTGAGAACTGACTTGGGAGAAGATTTTTTTTTTCCAGCTAGACAAAGATCCCAAGCATACAGCCAAAGTTAAACAAGAATGGTTTTGAAACAACAATGTTAATGTCCTCAAGTGGCTGAGTCAGAGCCCAGACCTCATCCCAATTGAGAATCTGTGGATGGACTTGAAAAGGGCTGTGCACTCATGATCCCCTTGCAACCTGACAGAGCTTGATCAGTTTTGCAAAGAAGAATGAGGAAAAATTGCTGTGTCAAGATGTCCCTAGTTGATAGAGACCTATCCACATAGGCTCAAGACTGTAATTGCTGCCAGAGGTGCATCTACTAAATACTGACTTGAAGGGGGAGAATACTTATGCAACCAATTATGTTATGTTATGTGTTTAATATTTGTTATAAATTTAGTTTTTGTACTTTGATATTAAAGAGTCTTTTTCTGTTGATCAGTGTCAAAGTCAAATGAAGTTCACTATGATTCAATATTTAGAACAAATCAAATCTAAATCATCCTAGAGGGGTGAATACTTTTTTATAGGTACTGTAACCAAACCACCCGAGGGACCATTCCAGGTTAGGAGAAAGATGTCAAGGCAATGGGTTGAGATGTAGGTGTTATTAGAAGAGGGTGGCCTGTCTCCTACCCTCTAAACCCTTTTCTGCCTTTTCTGCCTGTTTTGTCTGTTTATATGTGTGTGTGTGTGTGTGTGTCTGTCTGTGTCTGTGTCTGTGTCTGCACGCAAATCTGTATGTACATTCATTTGTCTGTGTTGGTGTTTGTGCGCATGTTTGATCTGTGTGTGCACGTGATTTGTCTGTGCACACATGTGACGCTACAGGCCCCAGAAGATGATGTGGCATGGCTCCAGCGCCAGCGGGGTACGCCAGACATCGGACTATTGCGAGGCGTGGCGCGCGGGCGACATGGCGGTGACAGGCCAGGCCTCACTTCTGCTGAGCAGCCGGCTGCTGGGCCAGCACACACGCAGCTGCTCCAACCAATACATTGTGCTGTGCATTGAGAACAGCTATGTGCTGGACCCCCGGAGGAACTAACACCCCACCCCTGAGGAACGCGGAAAAACGTGGACACTGTCTCCTGTCCTTTTCTCACAAGACACTTTCGAAAGGTGTAAATATATGTAAACTGCTCTCGAACTGTATCAGCCAGTCCACCCTGTTAGTTTGACTCCGACACCAAAGAACCAACACCCAAACCAATGATTTTTGGCATTTCAAGCCAACCTTGCATCCGTTATTGGAATCTGATCCTTTCCAATATTTTATCGCTATTTACCTTTGATCTGAGCTTTGTTGTTGATCTGATGTTTATTCCTGTTATGTGTCATATATCAGCACCATTTTGTACATCTTCTGTGTTTTTACCCATTTCCTGTAAAGGTCATGTCATAGTTCAAACCAGGACAGAAATGCTAAAAGTATGTGGTCTGAATTCCAGTAAGGGAACATTTTATTGCTTCAAAATAAGTTGAAGTAATTTAGATGCACTGCAATGCAATATTATTTTATACCCTACCCTACCCCCACCCCCAAAAAAAAAAGGTTTTTCATTAACTGTAAAGATTTCTTGGTTTTAAGTCCTGGAATTTCTTTTACTAAGAACATTTCGCCCTTAGTATTTAAGTTGAATATAATGTTTTATTTATAATGTAACAGCACATAAATAATATCTAAATGATAATATTTAGGTTAATTACATAATTTATAGTTGCCATCATTCAGTTATACAATATCATGCCTTTTTCTTCAAAAATGAGTATTTTTGTACAGTGTTTATTATGACTGATTTAGATTAACAAATTGCCATTTTAAAGATATGAAGAAAAAAATATTTAAGTACTGTTTTCCATTTGTGTTTTATGATTTTCAAACACTTGATCAATTCTTTTACAAAAGTAACAAAATAACTTTTTTATTAACAGAAATGTAGATTAAATATGAATTGGTGCTCTTTGAATAAATGTTTTGTACAAACCTGACATTTCTAGTTTCTAGCTATTTGCAGCCCATATACAATGTTGAAATAGTAATGAGCTTTTCTTTTGAAGTGGATGAAATTATGTTTTCAATTCATTCTATTGGCAATACTTTCACATTGAGAATTAACATGAAATAAGTGTGGCAGTTGCTCATTTGAGGAATCAGGCAAGAATTATTTGGGTGCTTTCCACAGGTGAGGAAAACCGGTGTGGAAAACTGTCTGCTCCGATGGGTCAGTTGGTCAGTGTCAGTCAGTCTCAATTCTAAATGCTGGGAAAATAGTACCAAAACAAGAAAACACAGCTGGTACAATAATGCACTGCGCGAACCCAGCTGCCCCTTTAGCTATAATAAAAAGTATGTTTTTCTTAAGCAGGGGGGAAAAAAAAGACAACAAATTGAGAAAGAGGTTTATGAATTGCGTGAAAGAGTGGAATTCTAAGCATCTCGTTCAACCCCACTTTCCAATTTTGTTCCGTTTCTGTCTATTAAAATATATCATGTTGTTTAACATCCATATGTGGAGACCGGGAGTAAGGCTTTGAATAAACGCAAACAACAATTTCACAACAATTTGCAAGCAAATTTCACACTCTGTGCTCGCTGGTACACAATTCTTTTTTTTTGGTTTATATACACTATGTGACCAGTTTATTAGGTACACCCGTCTAGTACCAGGTTGGACCCCCCTTTGCTTCCAGAACAGCCTGAATTCTTTGGGGCATGATTTCTACAGGGTGTTTGAAACACTCCACAGGAATGTTAGTTCATGTTGACGTTATGGCATCACACAGCTTTTGCAGATTGGATGGCGGTACATTTATGCTGCAAACAGTCCATTTTATCTCATCCCAAAAATCGAGGTCTGGGGCCTGTGCAGGCCATTTCGAAGGACATTGAACTCATTGTCATGTTCCTAGAATCATTCTGAAATGATACGTGCTTTGTGACATGGCACATAATCCTGCTGGATGTATCTATGTGACAAAGGCAAAACTGGAGCCATGAGGGAAACCTGGTCAGCAACATTGCGCTGTGGCATTCAAACATTGCTCACTATAAATGAACCTATCGTGTGATAGGCATACATTGCCCACATCAGTGCTACACCGATACCAGCCTGTTGGGCCAATGGATTAATTTTACTTACCTCCATTCTCCAGTATTGGTGATCGTATGTCCACTGGAGCCACTTATGCTTGTTATTTGCTGATAGGAGTAGAACACAGTGAAATCATCTGCTGCAATAGTCTATCCATGACAAAACTTGCCAGATGCCGCTCTGCACATCACTGTTGTACTGTGCAACTATTTGCTTGTTTGTGGTTCTGTAGGTGACCATGTCATGTAAAGTATTTTACCCTGCAAAGGGGACTAATATCTGTGGCAAGAATATTCTCCCTGAAAACAGGGAGTTAACTTCTCAGTTATTAAGCTCTGGAACTGGCCCTACAGAGGTAGAGTCTATGTGTCCGTCCAGCTGGAAATTATGTTTGGGTTTCAGCAGATATAGGCTGGGTTATAGGTCCTGTTTGGAAAGGTTTGTGGACTTACACACATACATGCACACACATGTATGCACACAAATACACACACGTCACACATTGTTGGCTTGCCGATGATATGGGCTTTTGGTATTATCAATGTTCTTGTCAAAAGTAACTACAGACGTTGGACAACATTTTCACTGTGTTGTAGTTACGCTGTTATCAGACGTTATATGCTGACTGGGACACTGAGGACACACAGTCTTCTGTTGAACAAGAAAAAAAACCACAACAGGACATATTAAGCTACTTCTAATATTTCACATGGTCAGTGTTGTAGTTTCAAAAATCTGCTGTTGTGCCCTCGATCAAGATATTTTACCTGAATGTTTAGCATAAATAGATAAATTGTAGACTACGTATATTCTAGCATTAGTTCAGGTTTGAAAACCTGAAGTTGGAGGATTTTAGCTTAAACTAGGTTGCCTCTCTATCGATATTTACTTATTTCAGTGAAAATCCCAGCGAAACCGATGGATCTTCTCTAAGAATCTGTATTGCTTAAGATTGCCACTTGTTGTTTTGAACAGGATGTGAAGTACTGTTACATATGTCAGCAAGAGCTGTTCATTTTACCCGTTTAACTGACCTAATACATCAGAATCCACTTAATAAAACTTTGGTTCTTTCGCGCAACCACCAATCCTTGTGACTTAGGTGAGATGCGCTTTCGGGGATTTCTTGCCTCGCACATGCTCAGTAGGGACCAAAGGCTAGTTTCCCCTCATCCGAGCTGTTTGGCCTGTACATCTCTTAAGAGCTGCAGTAGTAGGGGTTCCTTAGAGCGATGGTCTCACGGAGCCTGTCCGTGCGGCGGTGGTTTGTTTTTGTTTTCCTTCACTATGTACTTTAGAATTTCAATAAGATGTTGGTGTCTCTTGAAATGATCCTTTTTTCCCTTGCATTCAACGTCTATTTCGTTTATGCTCAAGGTAAGTCAAAACTAAATTGTGTGTAAATGTTTTTGTTCTGAGATTATTTTCATTCAAACACGGCCATCAAACACATTTTGGAATGTATGTAATGAAAGTGAAGCGCTATGTTTCGTAGAGTAGATTTAAATAAATATTCTGACTAGTTTCTGGACTTGATTGGATACACGGTAAAGCGCTACAAGTAACGCTTCTTGAAGATTCTTTACATAAAGTGCATGTCTCAACGGTTACCGCTGTACAGATATTGAAAGAATGTTCGTGAAGTTTAGCTTCTATACTTAACACATTTAAGAGCGATATGCTGTTCTGTTCAGCTACTCCTCTACACAGCTCATTAACATACAGACTTCGAATTTAGTAGAGCGTGAATACGAGTTATTGAAAGCACACCGGCAAATATTGTGTACTTATCTAATCGTGGATGGTTTAAATTGTACTTATCTGCTGATTATCATTTGTTTTGTTATTGTTATTTTCAAAAATAATCAAAAAGATGCAGGGTTTTATTTCACTCGTTAAAATATTAAATATGTCCAATTTAAGTGTCACTGGGGGGTTAAATGTGGAATATAGCCTATAGACTTGATTTTTCGATTTTAAATTTTATATTTAAAATGTATTTTTTGGGTCTTGGTGATTCAGCGTCTTGGTGAAGGTGTAAAGCTTTTTTAAAAGGTTTGTTTCTTGGAATGTGTACTGACCACACGCGCCAGTGACGCGTTAACAGTACCTGTTATTAAAACTAAATTCCTGGCACAATTTGAGGTGGACATTAAATACATTTGTTCTTAGAGCTATACTTTTCAGATTAAACAAATTTCGCTGTACTTACGTTTTGAAATTCAGTGTAAATACAAACATATTTAAATTAAAATAAATTGAGCATATTTGGATGCAATAGAGGCAACCGTACAGTACCTGGCCTTAAGCCAAAATTAATTTTCAATGCACTGTTTTGGCCGGTCTATGTATTTGCAGACAATACAGCTGTAACCAATCAAAGCCCTATAAGGAAAAACCCTTGAAACTGGGGATATTCTCCAGGTTCACATTGTTTTAAACTTAACCAACTTGCATAGTGTATGTTGTGACATGCTTTTTAATATCGTAGTCTGAACATTGTTCTGATGAACAGCTAACAGTAAAAGCTTTAAAACAATACGTATCGTGGATTATTTCGCTTTTTTTCTAGCTGTGTCTAGAGTTGTATCTTGAATACATCATATGTAGTCTATACAGTCAGTCGACACAAAATGTGTCTGCCTTTAATTTTGCTATGTTGTGGTGTGATTAGAATGCACGTGTGGCCTGTGTAAACAGTTCTTTAAGGTAATTTTTTTCTTATTGTGTTGTTGTTTTTTCCATGTTCATCAGGAACAACAGGTGTATGGCACCCTATCGCTTTAAATAATGTTAAAATAGAGGGGCTACAAAAAGCCTCCATTTCAAGCTGTATGTAATTTATAATTGATACTGTATAATAATTTAAACTTGCCTTGAAATTGGTTATACATTTCAATGTCATTTCAGCAGTCCATTTAGAATTGTTGCTAATTTATTTTAAAAGGATCAAAAATTACCCTCTTGTATGTCATTAGCTAACTTATTATGATGTGTGATGGTGCTTGACCTAAGCTCCCTGCCTCATGGGACACTGCATGTTGTGCACTCCCACCCCCCTGATGGATCTGAAGTAGGAGACACACAAGCAGCATCTGTACACTCCTCTTTTGTTGCCCTGCATCATCCTCTTTTCTACTTTTCCTTCAGGATCTTCTCATGCTCTGCTCTTCCGCAATTGAGCGTGTATGCTGTTCTGAGTGTGATCTCCAACTTTTGTATTTCGCTCTGGATAAGAGTATCTGCTAAATGCCAAAAATGTTAATTGTATTTGGGGTGCCAGCAAGTCCCTCTCCTCCTGTAACACCTGCACTGTTTACTTTATGTTCAGTTCTTTAGAGGCCCACTGACTTTTACTATAATCACACCACCAGGATTAATGGTGCATCCTTAAATGTCTTACCGTGTCCTGCCTCTGGTAACAGCTTTGAGTTGTTAGGAGCCTGGTCATTTCTGGGCGGTTGAGTTGTCTTCACCTTGGTGGACAGTTTGGTTGGGCAAAGAAGGGCCTGAATTAATGTCCTGGTTTTCACTGTTCACTTCTTCATTTGAGACAATTTAATTCAGTGATTTCTTGAACCTCTTCGTTGATTTCTTTCTTTGTTTTTATTCCTACTTCATTGCAGCTTTTAGTCACTACTTGGGGCCTCTCCTTGTTGCCCCACTCACTGGGGAGCAGCACATAAATCGCTTGTCAATGGAATACATTCTCCGCACATCAATGGAAAAAGCAAACAATGGGTCAAAGACAGTTGTCTGTCTAATATTATAATATTTTTTAAAATATAAAATGATAAATGATATCTTGACTTGAAAGACAGCCAAGAGGATTAAACAGGTGAACTAAGACTTAGAGCCAACTTTAATTTAGTAGGTCTGCGTTCTGGAAAGCCATAAAGACACTTAAGCATCTGGTTTTTGTTCTCATTGGGTCAGCCCCATCGGGCTGTCAAATTCACCCTTTCAAGTTGCTTTAATCCCAGCCAGAGGTCCCAATTTGCACATCAATTTGCTATGTGAAACCTTTTTTAGAAACATGATTTCCTACAACTGGTCGGAAGGAGGTTGATTAGGACAGGAGGATGTATGTGTGGATTTTGGGTTACTTTGATGTGGCTGGCAGGTACCATTAGTAGCAACCCTCTCTAAACTGCAAGTACATTGGGCAAATACCTTGTGACTGAGCTGGGGCAGGCTTTTATGAAATCTAAACCCTGAAAAACAGCAGGTAAGGCTCCTTCTACCCAGCATGTAAAGGAGTTTAAGTCCCTCGCTTCTACTCTCTGCTTTGTTTAATGACCACTTCTCATAGGATCCATACCTGTCTCACACAGGGGGCAATCCCCCACTCCCTCAATGGTAGGCTCCTGTCCTGATTTATTACTTACTACCCATGTTCCTTGACATTTACCTGTACCCAGTCTCTTCTAATTCGTATACAACAGGTTTAAATACAAATGTCTAACCAATAACAAACCAATGTATTTACACATCAATAAATCAATACGTATCACATATGTTTATAACTTGTGTATGATGTGTCCTTCAAAAGGAATAAAAATGCCCTCCCCAGTCTCCCGTCTAAAAATTGATAATCTCTGTGAATGCGTGATGCTGCTTTTGTTTTTAACTGTTTAGTGTTTACACACTAAATTTTGAAAGGTTCAAGAAATCACTGAATTAAATTCTCCATCTTAAATGGAGAAGTGAACAGTGAAATCCAGGACATAAGTCCAGGTCCTTCTTTGCCCAGCCATACTTTCCACCAAGGTGAAGATAAAAAAGCTAAAGGGCTCATTTCTTACCATCAAAAGAACATGTCCTGGTTTATCTTGTAGCCAAAACCCCCAGCCCCTACCCCAGCTTGGAGTTCTTGACTAACCGTGGATTAAAAGCAGAATGCAGTCGGGCAATTCCTCACCGTCCTAATGGCTCTGACCAGACGTGCTCTGTACATTAGAGAGGAAAACATAGCACTTAGAGTTGGAAATGTTTCATCTTGAAATGAGGAGCAATGTTTGTTGTTACTCATTCGTGCAGTGCATGACACGGTATCTACATTCATGAAAAAAGATTCAGGTTGATGAAAGCTTCCAGCTAAGAACAGAGGCAAATGGAAGCGGACAGTGTCTGGCCCAAGATGAAAGAAAGTTGCAGATGATATTGATGATATTTTCTTAAGAAGCATAAACAGATTATAATTCTCAGAAAGTGTATTATCAGGGTTCAATACACTGCTGGAAATCTATTGTTCTTGTTAGTGTTTCTTCTTTTTCTCCTTCTTCTGTAAAAAGTCTGTCTTTGATTATAACGCCCTTGTGACCCGTATGACCGAAAATCATCAAAGCAAAGTCTCTTAAGTCCCTCTACTTATGAGGAATAGCCTCAAAAACCCATGATGTTGTTCTGCTTTTCGGAAAATACTTTACAAATCTCTTTTTCATGATCCGTTAATCCAATTGACACCAAATGTGTTACGTATTGTGAGAGACTGCTCCTCCCACTGGATCGATTACCCTTTTAAATTTAAATTTAAATCGATTACCCAGCAGGTGTGGAATTTTTTTTGTTTTTTTGTTGTGGCCAGGATGGGAACAGTAACTGTTTTGGTGTGACCAATTATGATTGGTATATTAATTGTTAAAATGCATGCATTCATTTTTTGCTAATTATAACACAATAAATAAAATTATTTCTATATTCAATGAGCATACATTTTTAATTTTTGTGTATACATTTTTGAATAGTCTAGTTCATATTTATCTTTGTTAATGCAGTATTCAAGTTTAAAATCCTGAAACTGTAACTTGCTTTACAACACAAGAGACCTCTACACTAGCTAATTTACAACATCGTCTTAAGAGCAGATTTTCTCACAAACAATGGATAACTAACTGAATCAGCACATTTTATGAATGGTCAAGCAAGATGCTAGCTATACTGGCCCCTTGGAACACCTAGCAAACTACCTCAATCAAGTTCTCCCCAGACCGCCTTGAGGAGACTGACTGCTCTACTTTTAAACTATGCACCTGGCCCTAATTAATAAATAAGAGCCAGGGCCTGGGGATAATCCACCAATTACCAAATTAAGGGAATGTTTTCATGCTCCTTTGGGTGGGGAAGCTCAGCCCCTCCCCTCTTGCCCATTGCCTCACCATAGTATATTCTATATACCAAACTACCAAACCAAATTGCTAAGGAAAGGTTTCTGCAAGTGAAAATGGCCAACAGGTTTATCCGTGTATCAAAATAAATTTGGGGTGGCATGGTGGCTCAGTGGTTAATGTTGGTGTACCGTAGCACTAGGGTCCTTGGTTTGAATCGGTCTTGGCTCCACTATTTGTGTAGAGTTTGCAAGTTATCTCTGGTTTGTGCTGGTTTTTCACAGTTAAAACTTAGGTGGAGAGGTATCTGCAAAATTGGATGTGTGAGTTTCTGTGTGTCCCTGGCCTAGTGATCAACTGGCATCTTCTCCTGGTTGTTCCGTTAGAATCAGGTTAGACTCTGGCTCCCCTAAGACCTTAAATTGGATAAGTGGCTTTAAAAAAAAAAAATGTATAAATATTATGACTTTCTTGAAAAATTCTTCTTAGGAACTACAAATCCCATTGACTTTAACTTAGGCTGTTCAGCATGACATTTGGTTGGATTGGAGGTTGTAATGCCAAAAATAGCCACAGTGGAACAATGTTTTGCTACAGCTGTTTGAACTTCCCATTGCTGCTTGAAGCTTTTTATTTAATTTGTTTTGTATATACAGTATATATAGATTGTAACGTACATGTGTGTCCATATTCTGTTTTCATTCAGGTGTCGGGCTGAGATTGGCTCATCAGTTCCCCCTCATTCATCGTTATTGCACCTGTTCCCGATAAATCAGACATTTGTCTGTGTATAAATTCCCCTTGTCCTCTATTTGTTGTCGTCTACTTGGTGTTTGTTTATGGCGGTTGTGGTGTCTTGGCAACTTAGAGATTGTAACGTAAGTGTTTTGTTTTTGCCTATACGTGGTATAGTGTTCTTGTGCGGTTTTGGTTCCACACACAGGGACAAGCGGAGAGTAATTAATATACCCCGTCACGTAGTTGTACCAGTATTAGGAACATTAGGTTAGGAACGGGTGCCATCCATGTACTTTTTAGAATTTAGTTTAGAAAGAGCACTTTTATTACTTGCTTTGCTTTGGCTCATTTCAAAGTTCCCTTGAACTCCTGAGTCGTATTGTCATATTTGTATACAATAAATTATTTACCTCTCTTTCATTTAGAAATTCGGCTGTTGTGTTGCTTCACACTCACACATTTCACTCTCGCCGCAGTGTGTTCGACCCTCACTCCCCCTAGAAGGAACCGTGTCCAACCAAGGGTTGTAACAGTATACAGTACCTGTCAATTTGACAGGATAAGTCAAGGATTTTTGTTTATTTTTATTATTTTCCCCATTGTAAAATAATAATGAAAGAAAACAATGAAATAACACATATGGAATCATGTAGTAACCAAAAAAGTTCTAAACAAATCAAAATATATTTGATATTTGATATTCTTCAAAGAAGCCACCTTTTGCCTTGATGACAGTTTTGCTCACTCTTGGCATTCTCTCAACCAGCTTCATGAGGTAGCCACCTGGAATGCTTTTCCAACAGTCTTGAAGGTTTTCCCACATATGCTGGGTAGCAGCTGTTGGCTGCTTTTCCTTCACTCTACAGTCCAACCATCTTGACTGGGTTGAGGTCGGGTGATTGTGGAGGTCAGGTTATCTGATGCAGCACTCTATCACTCTCCTTCTTGGTCAAATAGACCTTACAAATCCTGGAGGTGTGGTTTGGGTCCTTGTCCTGTTGAAAAACAAATTATAGTGCCACTAAGCGTAAACCAGACATTATGGCGTATTGCTGCTGAATGCTTTGGTAGCCATGCTGGTCAAGTGTGACTTGAATTCTAAATAACCCCTACACCATCACACCTCCTTTTCCATGCTTCACAATTCACCACACATGCAGAGATCATCTGTTCATCTACTCTGCGTCTCACAAAAATCCAAACCAAAAATCTCAGATTTAAACCCATCAGACCAAAGGACAGATTTCCACTGGTCTAATATCCACTGCTTGTGTTTCTTGGCCCAATCTTCTTCATAATTGGTGTCCTTTAATAGTGCTTTCTTTGCAACCATAATTGACAAAGTCTCCTCTGAATAGTTTATGTTGAGATGTGTCTGTTACTTTAACTCATTGTCCTCTGCAGCAGATGTAACTCTGGGTCTTCCTTTTCTGTGGCGGTCCTCATGAGAGCCAATTTTATCATAGTGGTTGATGGTTTCTGCAACTGCACTTGAAGAAACGTTCTTGAAATTTTCCGGATTAACTGACCTTCGTGTCTTTAAGTAATAATGGACTATTTTTTTACTTTGCTTATTTCAGCGGTTCTTGCAAGAATATGGTATTGGTCTTTTATAAATTAGGGCTCTCCTCTGTATACCAACCCTACCTTGTCACAACACAACTCAAATGCGTAAATAAGGAAATAAATTCCACAAATGAACTTAGATAGCAATACCTGTTATTTGAAATAATACCTGCTACTTTGAAGAATCTAAAATCTTGTTTAGTATTTTTTTGGTTACTACATGATTCCATATTATTAGTTGTTTAGTAGTCTTTACTATTATTATACAAAGCTAAAATCTACCAAACTTTTGACTGGTACTGTGTATATA
>JAOYSI010003483.1:0-15110 GCA_025775065.1 Hiodon alosoides
ATTTATTTGTTTATTTATTTGTTTGTTATAGTTTTCCCATTGTTAAAACGCAGCGTTCAGAGTATCGGTGAAAAGCATTAGTGGAAAAAAAAGCATTAGCTCCTGGAGAATGGGGTATACACGGTTTTGTTCGTATTGGCAATTAATTATCAATTGTTTGTTAAATGAAGAAACAGGGACATTTAAAATCACCAAATTTAAGTGTGTGTATTCTTTAAACCTTCTTCTTTGAGTGTTAATTTGTCGTCCTATCTCTTGTGAGACAACTAACTGGACCAAATAAAAACTTAGCAAACCGCTGATCGCACTTCGCATGACTTGCATTTGTTTAAAATATTTAATGTTTGTATTGGTAGGACGAGCTTTTGTTCTCCTACAAACAAAGTTTTGTATTATTTCCAGTCTACGTTTGTTATATTAACAAAACAGCAACCGTTCTTCTAAAATGCCGTACTCACAAACATACGTTCGTGTCCTTTAAAAATTAAAGCAGGAAACTAACTTTGTGAAAGAGAGCAGCTAATTATTGCTACAATGGCCATACACACAATTTTCCCACAGAGATCCAGGTGTATTTTCAGTATGTAGAGGAGATAAGGAAACTCAGTGGATTTATGTGAATAGAGAGGGAGAGAGAGACATTGTGGAAACTACAGGGGCTAAAGGAAAGGGAAACGAAACTAGTAGGCTACTAAAAGATTCCGATCTGTTCTCTTCGAGGAACTCAGTTTTCTTTTGGAGTCCTGCGTAATTAATTAATTACTGATTAACAAGTAGTTGATAAGTGCATTAAAATACGTCGGGTTGATTTACACGATAAATGGAATTGCTGTATTTTGATCATGTATCATATTCTTTAAACTCCAGATCACAAATAAATATAAACTTCTTGTGACAAAAAATATATGCATAACCTTTGCAAAACGCCACACCTGACACCCACGGTAGGGTTAAACGCCTTGAATTAAGAATATCAGCGTGCGTCACAACGGATATATTTTAGGCTATTGCAGATAGGCCTGTAGGCTACTTCAAATCAAGACAGTCATCGGCTTCGACTCTGTTTCGTTGCGTTCCATTATCTTAAAACACAACCATTCAGATTAAAATACATTTTTTTAAAGTTATATATATGTATAATAATAATAATAATTAACAAAGCCAATAATAATATTATTATCTGCGGCCGTGTTAGTAATAACAGGAGTAAGCACAGATTGTATAAATTGTGAAATCCTATTCAGAAACGCTGAAAATACTAAATCTATGGGCTTAGTCTATAGTCTTGTTTACGAGAGAAATAAGCAACTTCGTATTCTTATCCCCGTTGTCTGTGAGCCTAGGCAAGAGCTGCATCATATTATCCCCACCATAGCCCTGCTCTATTTTCTGGACACCTTGTACATTTTACAGAACAACTACCATCACAATCCTTATCTCATTATTATACGTGTTATTATCGATATTATGCTTAATATTATTTTACTGCAGTATTAGCAGCGATTGTAATATTTATAGCCTATTCAAATTGAATGTGTTCTCCATTCAAAACGAAAAGTATCTTCCATCTCGTGCACTTACGACGTACAATGTATACTTCTTGGAGATGTGAACGTTCCTTTTGTTTTCTCAGATAATGGGTATCAACTTAAAATTATGCAGACAATTAGGTGATCCAACCGCCAAGCACAATGAACATCACCGTGCAAGCCGTGAGGATAAATAATAACTCTGTGTTGGTTTTGTCCGACGCGATGGTTTTGTCCGGTACCAAAGAAAGGACTGATGGCTTAAATGCCTTATAGGATTTTTTTTCTCTCGACATGGCTATGCTTGAAGCTCGTCGATTCGCATGTCGATGTCAAAAAAGAACACAAATTTATAATTTAATTTTTAAATTTTTTTAAAAAGTATTATTATTCTTTCTCATTATAGATTTATTATATACATACATATGGTTTGTATGAGATGGTCTAAATAACTGTAATACGACCATATAAGAGTGTTTACCTCTTGTATCTTATTTGCTGCAGAATCTACATTTCCATAATCAAACTGATTTATTAGTTGTACAATTCAGATGCGAAACCTCATTCTTTAAATGTTATAAATCTGCCCTCTCTCTCACCGTTCATCCCGCCCTAGTACGGTGACATCATCGAACGGGAGAATTTACGTCTCGCAAGCTTCAGAAACAAAACAGTCAACAGCTGGCTCTCGAAGTACGCCAGCCCTCCTCCGCACGCATGGAAAACTTGGAACATTTTTAAAACCGTTTTCGTATTTTTGAAGATTATACGATACCTTCATAAAAATCTAATGTAAACGTAGGTTTATAAACAAACAATCGCTAGTTTAAGTTTACATTCCGCAGCTCATCTTTAGCTGAGGAAATTTCCTTGATGTAACAAAACGACCTGATGATGCTTTCGAGTCCGGCCACTTCAACGCCTTTCTCTGTCAAAGATATACTTAACCTGGAGCAGTCTCAGCAGCATCAATCTCTACTCGTCAGACGGAGCACGCACTTGAACCAGGAACTGCAACCGCAGCAACAACATTTTAACTCTGCCCCTTTGTGTGTGCTCGTCTCTGGGGGAAGCCCTGGCTATTCGGACGGCGAAGAGAAAATGTCCTTTTTGAATTCACTGCCAGTGCGGGATAACAATCTTTCCCCGGAGATGTACCTGCATTCTTCGCTTGTACACGCGACCGACTCCACGTTAGAGGTCGACCGCGAGGACCAGGACAACAGTGAGTAACGAACTCGTGTGACAATAAACCGTTGTTCACGATTCGCTAGGTGTTGCAGTAAAGTCTGGAGTATATTTCTATATCAGTTTACGCATGTTCCATAATTTATCACCTCATTAAAAAAAAAAAAGTTAAAAGTATTACAACGGAAATATATAAGCGCGGGCGTGACATAGTCTTGTTTTAAAGATTTGAATATCCAATAAAATAATTGTTGTTTATTTATTATTTTATACTATTTTAAAATTTGTGGTGCATTAAATAAATTTAATTATTGAACTATTATGAATACGTTAATTCAGATTTTGAATTTTTTTTCTGCTAATGCCTGAATTCTACAAACAACTCGAAACAAATAAAACAAACTCGTAACAACGTTCTAGTTTGACAAAAAAATGAAGAGATTCGATCTTTTATTTTATTTACGTTACGTCGTTCGCATGTTAACATGCCACTAATTTAAAGCATACACAGTCAACTTAAGCTTCTCATAATATTTGATGCGATTCATTTAACTTCCGAACTTCTAATCTCCAGTGCAGTGGCATTGAGCACAACTGGTGAACTAACGGGTTCTCATAATCTAGACAGGTTTGTTATAGATTATCTTTTTGTTTTTGTTTTAAATAATCCCCTTTTCTGAAACGTTACTCACTTCTATGGGTACTACCAAGTATATATGCAATTTTAAAGAGAAGGAACGTGGTTATCTCGAATATTTTAAACATTTTAAATGTAACAATACACACAACCTTACACATCAACTAAATACAGGTGAAATAATGAGACACTTATCTAATAACTATTCTGGTGTGTATTTTCTTTCGTGAATTTCACAGAGAGCTGCCATGTCGTTATCAAGCCTCAAGAATGTGAAGATGGTATACTCTCGGACGCGGAGAAACCGCAGAAACAGAGGACCAGACGGAAGCCGCGAGTTCTCTTCTCACAGGCCCAAGTGTTCGAACTTGAGAGGCGATTCAAACAGCAGAGATATCTGTCAGCGCCGGAGAGGGAACATTTGGCGAGTAATTTAAAACTGACTTCTACACAAGTAAAAATCTGGTTCCAAAATCGAAGATACAAGTGCAAGCGGCAACGCCAGGACAAAACACTTGAAATGGCTGGACACCATCACCCACCACCTCCAAGACGGGTGGCGGTGCCCGTTTTGGTCCGAGATGGCAAACCTTGCTTGGGGGGATCGCAGAACTACAATTCGCCGTATACTGTCGGGCCAAACCCTTACAGCTATAATGGTTATCCAGCGTATTCCTACAACAACCCACTGTATAATAACGGTTACAGCTGTACTTATTCCAATATCCCTGCTCTCCCCCCTTCTACAGCTACTAACAACTTTATGAACCTGAACCTCGGCAATATCGCGAACATCGGCACTTCATCTGAGGCTCCAACGCACCAAGGGACAGCGGTTTCATCGTGTCAAGGAACATTGCAGGGAATTCGGGCTTGGTAGCTAAAATGCACCGCTAACAGCACGAAGACGGTTGTATCGTATATCAACTGTCAAGGACATTGCCATCAGAATTTTTTTTTTCCAAACTAATTTTTCTATTTAATGGCGCATTGGCCAGATTTCAGTGGGATTATATATGGAAACGGCCTGCATCCAAAGGTACCATTCCTTGCCCTTTGTCCACTTTTTGGCCAGTAGTCCATTTTTGGTCACGTAGGCCTATATTTTATAAGAATTCTCGTATAAATCGAGTGAATGCAAACTACTAACCCTCTTTAGCCTTGAGTTGTTGCATAAGATAAAACGTTGGTTTTCAACGCTTTAATTAAAAAACAATCTGCCTCTTAGTGGGTCATTCAAAAAATAACTGAAATAAAGATATCCAGATAACCTCACCTCACCAAATTATTATACCTTTTACATAGTGTAAAAGAAGATTTACAATTTCTTACACATTCGACTGAGAGTGGATAGCGTTATAGATTTTCAGACTTGAGCTGGGTCTGAAAAGAGACTTTTTGCACTTCCAGATAACGTTTTAGACAACCGGATTAAAGACCGAAAAGGGGGGGGGGTTAGGTATAATGTAAAACATGTATATGAATATAACGAGTTCGAATGTAATTCTCCTTCTGAAGATTCTAAATTAGCATTTAAACTCGTAAAAACCTCTTTCAAATAAACGGAAACTGGATTCTTTTGCAGGTTTCAATTATTTAATGCATGGACAACCTCTGTCTGTACTAAAGCATTATTGCTTATATATTACAAGAACCATGCGTTTTATTATTATTTCTTTGTTACTCTAGACAAGCCTATGTGTTTTTTTTAAATAATTTATTGGTTGAAAAGAAACCTGCTCTGTTTTTATGTCAGGTATGAAGGCCTAAAATTTAGTTTTCACATGTATTTGTATGAAAATTATAGGCTAGTTTATGTAGGTTTGAGATGTCATCTTTTTATTATATTATTATTATTATTATTATTATTACATTATACATATATATAATATGTTATATTATGATTATAATAATAATATATATTATTATATTATAAATTAACCAATTCTATCCAAACCAGTGATAAAATAACGATAATAATAGTAATAATAATAGTTATTGTTATTAATATCATCCTTATTTTATTATTACTAACATTACATGAATGAAAATAAAAACCCTAGGCATTGCTTACAGTAAAATGTACCTTAGTTTGCCTCTTCCCATTTACCAAAAAAATGTCTTGGATACTCCAAGTGCCAACGGTGTGAAAAGAGGAAGTTATTCTACATTTGGGACGACGCGATTAAGCTTCTTAAAAACCCTGAAAGAAGCCGTTCGAGTTTGGGCTACAGGCTATTCAAAGTAGCCTTTATTGGAATCGTGAACAAAAGATGTGTGGTAAGAAGCCCGGGTCCCGCTGCAAAGACAAAGAACCCAAGAGCTGTGAGATTGACGTCCTAAAATATCCTTAATTGAGGCAGGGGCAGGGGCATTATCTTAACAAGCTAGCTGTATTATTTTAACAGGAGGATGGACAGAAATGTGTTCAGTATTGTTCCTTCTTTTTTGTTCACAGAGAAAGGCGCAGTGATTGGGGGGAGGGGGAGAGCTGACCAGTCAGGGCTCTTCCAGAGCCAGCGAGCTAGAGGGTACAGCGGGAGGCTGGTGCCTGAAAGCAGGGTCATTATTGCTACGAGTTTAACCATTTGTCCATTGGAAAATAGGGAACACTGAAACTGAGTGGGAAGAAAATGAAAAAAAAAAGGTATAGACGGACACATTGAAGGAAGTCTATGCAGAGGCAGCGGGCCTAGAAAATAACTTTGAAATGCAAGCTGTAATATAAAATGTTTATAATGAACAGGCCTGCCAGAAGTTTCTGTTTCGGTTTAGGATTTTTGAGGAGATTGAAAAGGTCGAACAATAGTTGCTTGAACAATCCTTGCCGTACTAAATTGTTCCCTCAGTGCATGTACAATTAATAATGTGGTGAACTGGGAGGACCTATTTAATTAGTATGCACCACCTACACGATAATATATATTATTGATTACATTTTAACAAAACCTTGGGTCAAATAAGAATAAAAAAATATGTTTTTTTTTCTGTGCAATTGCAATTTGCTCAGGTCATTTAAGTAACCCAAAACAAGCGAGAACTTTAGCAAGTTACTGTAATATTTTGCCTGTATTAGTTTCAAGTTCATATCACCCGTGTAAAGTGAACTTGGGTCACCCAAGTAAACTTTGAACCTTGTTTAACTACCAAGCCTATGACTAGTACGGCAGTGCTACGCCGCCTCAAAGCTCAGACCAACAAACCAGGCCACGGTAGAGATGGATAGACAGGAAGCAGAAATTAGTGTCACCTGACCGGAGGCGAGGGGAGAGACATTAAACATACACGCAGCAGTCTCAGTCTTTGGAGGGTCCAAGCGCACAAGGAAACAACGAAGTCAGAGAGGGAAACCCGAAAAAGAATAACGTTAGTATTGACTGGCAACACTGTTTCTCATAATTAAGTTAACTACACATTGGGAGCAGAATTGTTGATGGGTTGAAGCACTATCTCTTCTTGCCTTTTGCTGGTGTGAAAAATACACATCTAGTATATAGAGTTATATCATTAAAAATCTAATATTAATAAAAACATGTGCATATATGTAATTAAAAATAGCCTGTTATGAATGTTGGCTAACTCTAAAATAAAAGTAAAGTAGGAGTATATTACAGTAATATAATTAACATTAAAGTAATTGACATTATTCAATTATGACATAATATATGATATGGATTTAAATTATGGATTAAAATGTTTTACGTAAGGGCATTACAGTACTAAATTCCATTGCTTGATCAACCGCCTGAAGAGATACTCACATTGAATTAAATAACTCAAACAATTGCTGAGTCCCAGTAAGCATCGCTGACAGTCATTTGTTAGGGTTAAAGAAACACCAATTAATCGATCATATAGGGATCCCAAAGGCAGGTGCAGTATTGATGGAGATTCGTTAGAAGGAAAAACAAAGAAACACCAAGGCCTGGCCACTATTAACATACTTACCATTACTACAGAACCGCCGGTAGGACAGACCCGGTGTCACGGTAAGTGTCCTAAATACTGTTGGCGACAGGGCGGCGATGCCTGAGGAGACATTTTTAAAAACAAGGACTAAGATTTGTATCTATGAGCTTAGTTTCTCCAAATAACAAAATATCTCCTGGACGACAAAGAGACAACTTGGGAATAAATAACAGAGGGAAAAAAATATATATAAAAAAATAGAGAAATGTCTACTCGATCACGGTTGCAAATGATTTGAATATGTAAAATAACATCCCTAAACATAAAAGGACCCATGCCCCTGACTGTATCATACAGCTGAGGCGTTGCTGTTGTTCATGGGATATGTTATATTATTCTACATATATGTAAACCTGTCTTAACAAATACAGAAGAAAGCACTGTCATTAGTTTAAAAAAAGGTCCACAAGCGCAAACATTTTGACCCTGAATTTCACCAGTAAGGCTCTGATCAACAACAGTCAGCTAAGCTAATAGCCTGAAATGAAGGCATGTTTGTGCTTGCCTGTAATGAGTTTTAGTATTTACACAACACAAACACACAGTCACAGCCTGAGAATTTGTTAGTATTCTTTTTACATTTGGTTACATTTGAGAGATAGATTACTTCGGGAGTATGGCCTCTTAAATACAGATTATACTATATTATACGTTCTTAAAAGTTGCACCAAAAATTGTGACTGATGCCCATGCACAACATTACACCGTAAACATGGTTACCTGGGTTCAGCATTTCTTCAGTGCAAAACTGAATTCTTAACAGTGAAATTTGTGAAGTTCTCTGGGGAAGCAGAAAGGCCAGATTCAGACATGTCCAGGCAGCTTGTGGCTTGCTTCGCATTCTTCATACATGTATGGAACGCTAGAGCTCTGACAGAGGACAAAAAAACAACTAAACTGAATATATATGGAGGAATGTGATTAATCATCTCTCACCACTTTCCTAACAGGTAAGGCCGAGTTTATTCTATAAGGTGAGGAAAGGAGTAGGGCAAGCACATATACTATGAAAGTCTACCCCTGTCTGGGCTTTAAACTGGTATCCCTTTAAGAACTGGAAATGTTTTCTTTTAAACATAATTTTTTCTCACGATATGAAAGCTGAAAGATGTTTTAGATAATATACACTAATCCAATGTGGATCCTCCCGTGAAGGGGCAGAATACAGACAGTGTCCTCAATTATTGACCTTTTAACCATAACAGGTCAGGGATTTTTTGTTCCTGTTCTTTCCCCATTCATTAAACCCCTAATAACTTAATTGGACCAATCACAATGGAGGCTACTACTTCCTGGAGATCAGTGTTTCACCATCACCTAGAAAATATCTCGTAACAGCGTTGCTAAATCCAGACATTGACACAGCTGAAGAGTTTCCATCGACAGCCAAGTTGTTCTCGGTGGCGAATGTCCGTTGGTTTTCATCTCAGCTGATGCGTCATCAATCAAAGCTTTGCCAACAACATAGCGTATCCGAGTTGTCACTCTTTCGCCTGTGGCAAGTGTGTGTTCGAGGAAAGTCTCGGTCCTTTCTATCCTAATCCGATTTCCATTAGGAAACAGAAGGGGATAACTGAGTAAATGTAAATTTTTGGCTAAACAAGTCATCGAAATGTTCTGCTTCAATAGAAAACCTGCCAAAATAAACAAATTCGCTGTATACAAGATACTTTGGGCAGACAGTCAATAGACCATAGACCCCTTTGCTCATCTGCCCTAAACTGATCTTTCTCTGATAGCAGATAGAAATGGTGCTCTCCAAAAGCATTAAAAAAAAAAATTCTTAATGATTCATGATTTTATTTTTTTTTGCTTTTTAACTATTGAGGACCTCCCGGAATCACAACTAAGTAATAAATTGACCACAACCGTTTCAATATTTATTCAATATTTTGGTTTACTATTAACGGTTAACAAGACAAACAATAACAAACAGGGGACTTTCTTGGAAAATCAAGCAATTAAAGTAAATTCTCTCCCATGGCTGGCCTTTGCTCTTAGATTTGTTGATGTCATACCCCACCGTTAAAAACAACATAGTCAGAATAAACTAAAATAAGGTTAAACTGTTTAGATAATTTAACTTAATATTTTATAAATGGATGAGACTTCTCTACATGCCAGATTAAATAGCTGGTTTTACCAGTTTGTGTAATAAAAAGGTATATAACTTTAAAGTACTACTAAAACAATTTCCTCTTAATGCATTGCTATTAATAATAACAAACTATGCATTGTTGTACTTCAGTGTTCATCTAGCGGTGACGATAAGATCGGCAATTAACGAACGACATTAAGTAAAATACTCTAAACAGTGGCCTGTTTCTCAACGAAACAAATCCAACTTTAGAAACACGTAGCAACTAAGAACGTCCTTTTTGGCCATGAAATCCGCTGTTATGCCCGGCTTTATTGTGACATTCACGAGTTAAAGCATGTCCACAAGGGGGCACTAATGTCATGTCGTTTATGAGAATTTGATCAGGGCCTGGTTAAATTACAACACTCGGTAAATATATACACGGCACTCTATTGCAGTTCATCAGCTGAGGAATTCATATGACTAATAATTATTTCTAATTTTTCCTCATATTTATAGAAATTTGTAATTTATATATATATATAAAATATATTTATATAAAAAAATTATATATATATATAATATATTTTCATCTGTATTTTTTATCTATACTTAAAATAAACATTGAGATAAATACATATGCATATTCACACACACAAATTGTATAAAATACAGAATGTCCATTATGGTTTCATCCCGTTGTAGGTACGTGAGCTTACCTATTTATTTACGAGTTAAGTACGAGTTACCCCGATCCAATGAACACGTATTTTTAAGAAATCAACATGCGGGATAATATTCCATTGTAGGCTACTCAAAGATTTGTTTTCAAACCTTACCAGATTTTAGTTCCGTACGCCGGTAATATACTTTTGAACTTCCCGCGCTGATCATTATGTAGAATTTGATTTCATCCGAACTCAGGTCAGCCTTCGGAAATGCATTTCTCCGTTTTTCTCATAAATCTCACGTGCCATCAACATCTGCTTAACTGGGCGAAATGAGAAAGAGCTCATACGCGGCGCAAAGGTGAGAATCACAAGCAATATATCGCCTTTGAAGACCAAACACTAAGAATTTAGCAGAAGCGAAGACAGTCAAGTCTGAGCACCTCTGCGGATGCCAATGTCTGCTGCCCTGCAACGCACCACTGAACGCTCCATACCCGCATGCCCATACGCGCAAAAGCGGAGCCCGCCTGCCTTGGACGCGGGCGCCGCTTCGGCGAGTTCTTCACCAGCGCTGATGATATAAACGCGGTGCTTAATTTAAACATGAAGAACTGAAAAGCGTTGCAATACATTAAACATTACCGATTGCACTTATGTTCAAATGATATTCACTGGCCACCTGGAATGTTTTATCATATCCAGAAAGCCCTACGTCCTACTTTAAATCGCATGCACTGGCATTTTTTTTCTTGGGCACTTGGATTTCCAATTTAAATCGTTTCCCACCTGATGGATAGGACATATAGTCCGAGATTAAATATTGATATTTAGTCTAAAATAATGTACCCCTTGTCTGCACTCCCACCACACATTTGTTTTATGTATAAACAATGTTGTGGTCCAAATCTGTAGCTGCCAAGTATTGGCACTGTTTTGAAACAGAGATACCTTTGCATAATGCGCTGTGTGTGGCGCGATATGCAATTTTAGCTACCACTGCACTCCTTTGAATGTATTTTTGCCTTATAGCCTACACTGTTAGTAGTTGTAGTTGTCAGTACTTCGTTTACAAGTCTACACAACATTTGGATACAATCCAAATATGTGCTGTTTATATAAACGACAATTGTTTAGATGAATAAATAATTTTCTAAATGCAGCAGAGCACCGTAAGAATGAAAGAACGTGTCATACAGGCTTGTGATCAAGGCAAGTGCCTCAAGGGTTCGTCTGAGGAAGGTGGTCGGAAGGCGGAGTTGGAAAAACAAGGAGCCAATCAGATCAGGGTTCTTCTGTGTTGTCAGGGGCTCTGATACAGACCTGACATTTATTTGACATATTGGCTGTTGATTGGGCCGCAATGAATGCTGCCTCAATCAAATTACACGCAGAAAGGGACCGTAGAGTGCGCAGACCCTTGTGATCATTTTTGATAATCTTTTTTTAACGGACAATTTGGATGAATACACCCAGCTTTAGTCTATTTGGGTCAGTGCTAGTCTAGGGTGTAATCCATTTTTTTTTTAAACGGGATTGTTCCAAACACTATCAATGGCACAGAGTGGCAGTTCATTTTCCATTCGTGACATACTAACCCGAGGACATAATTCTCGGATAAGTGTTCCAGTCACCGAGGAATTTCCACATCTGGGTTCGTTGGCCGGCTCAATGCTCCAAAGGGAGACTAGGGACAAGTGCGCCGACATCTCGCCTTCGGATTACAGTGAACGACAAAGCGAAGATACGGGTAAAGAGTACCGAGGCATCCAGGCGGGCGATGTAAGCATACCCGACCAGAGCCAAGAGGAAAATTCGTTTCCTGGCGAATACTCATGTGGCGAGGATTCAAATGGAGATGAGCCTGAATGCGAGGACTGTCACAAAGGTATAACATCTTCATGTCCATCCGAGGATGTTGATATTGCTGTGCAAGTAGGTTACAAAAATCCACTAAAAAGAATTCGAGTATGTATGGCAGTGGTAGATATTAAAATATGACAATTGTATTATCATCTTCTAAATTGCGTAGCAATGCTAAAGATATCATACTGAGTGAAGCTAGGCTAAGTTAGGTAAAAAACAAGAAAAATGCAACATAGAAACAGCACAGTACCAAGAAAAATCGTTGGCCTCGGTAAATAATTAATTTGAATAATAAAACATTGGTAATAATAAACGTATTGTTGTTCGAATTATAACTGTTTTATAGGCACAATATACGTAGCTATAGGTAACTCTAAATCAGTTTGGTTTTAAAGTTATCTACGAACTTCTGAAGCAAAATGTTTTTGGGCGGCATAAAGATTGTATTTGTTTAACCTTTTTCTCTTAATGTTACGGTCAACTGCTGCTGAGTATTAGCTTTGTATTATCGTCTATCAAGCTGTAATTTCCATGTACATTTTTAATTTATAATAAGTGGCGAGAAGTGGGGATTTGTGTGGAGAAGGCCAAACAAACAAACAAACAAACACACACACACACACACACACACACACACACACATATATATATATATATATATATTACATGGTTAACGGGCGATTTATGTGGTGCTACAAAGTTTGACTTCGAATATGAAATGTATTAATGGGTATACACAAGTGTGTTCGTGGTTATAGAGGTCAATTGTTAAAACAGGTAGAAGTGGTTAAGTGGGTTGCTAATGAGTGCGCAAATAGACCCCTGCTTGCAAAATGGCCTAAGTGGTCTTTTGTTTTCTCTTTTACGCAGCAAACACTAAACGTTTACCCGGTTTAGAGCAAGAGAATCTGGAGAGCGGTGGTCCGGGTGATCAACCCAAATCGAGCAAAAAACGTTCCCGGGCAGCGTTTTCTCATTCGCAAGTCTATGAGCTGGAGAGGCGCTTCAGTTTGCAGCGGTACCTGTCCGGCCCGGAACGTGCAGATTTAGCCGGAGCTCTGAAATTGACAGAAACGCAAGTGAAGATCTGGTTCCAGAACAGGAGATACAAAACCAAACGGCGGCAGATGGCGGCTGAATTGGCAGCCAGCTGCCCGCCAGCCATGGCCAAGAAGGTAGCAGTAAAGGTACTTGTGAGGAACGACCAGAGGCAGTACCTTGCAGAGGACCTTTCCACCCCCCCTGTCATCCCATTATATCAGGCTTATCAATACTACCCATACATGTATTGCTTCCCGCCCTGGCTGTCAAACGCGGCGCTCTGTGGAGGACTGCATTGATGTGGTCAGCTGAGGAAGACACACGAGCCATCATGCCAACCGCTGCAGCAGCCTGTGCCATAGCTCAAAACTGAAGACTGACAAGTATGTTTGTTGACTAGTTTTCCTATTCGGGCGGGCACCACCCGTCTTTGGTTCGGCGAGGTACCAGCCTTTTGTATTTCATGAGCGATTCATTTTAGATGATGCTTGTGAGATTTTTCGACTTTGTCATAAAAAAATTTAAGAAAAACAATTCTAACAATATTCAGATAACTTGAAATGCTAATATGTTGAATCTGATGTTAAATATTATTCCAGATAAAATCACTTGACAAAAATTCCGCTTGGAAATGAAACAAAAGGATCTTTTGACATTTATTTACCCATGATACATAAGTGGGCACATACTTTCCAAGCGGAAAATTTACTTCAGAGCCACTGAAAATTAATTTCTAAACCGCAATATCCATTATCTGATCCAATGAAATGTTGTGCAACAAATATGTAAATGGTTATGAGTATTAGTAAATTTACGCGAGCATTTACCGTAATAATATCGTCTTTTTAACAAGGCCTTAGTGGGACATTATCAGTTTGATGATAAATTCTGAAATTTTGATTATATGATTTGAAAACTCTGTGGATAAAAAAAAATGTCATTCATTTGAAAATTGAATGCTGTAATAAAATACGGGAATCCTAATACAATTAACCTGTAAAATGAGAATTTTATTATTTTCTTGTGTGATCTGTATGTTATAATTGAAACGTTCATTCAAATAACCTCCATGCTTTTACAACTGGAACAAAATAATAATAATACAATTTTTAAGCAGGCCTAGATTTAATTAGATAAAGCTTAAGAGGTAGGCTTATTAAAAAGTTTTTTTTAGTTAAAGTAGTAAAAAACGCCATGTTGGTTTGATTGATTACAGAGAGTAAGAGAGAAAGAGAGAGAGAGAGTTAAACTGATACGGGCTTAAAGGTGGGTTTGTCAACAGGATGTATTGAGATTAATGGTTTTTGGTCTATGTTCCAGATTCTAATATGTGGCGGTAAATACAAAGTACCAGGCAGGAGTTAAACTGTTGCAGTTACCAGACAGTCGGAAATACATGAAAGTAATATGGAAATTATTTAAACTCACCCATGAATTGCAATGTAACGTCCCATCAACTGCAACTTTTATTTAATTTTTTTTCGGCTATACATGGTCTTCGTTTTTTATCACCCCTCAGCAGTTTCCTGATGGTCTTATCGTTCACCCAGTCTACTCACTCGAGGCTTCGTTTTGTCTTAAGTGATCAGCGACCTTTTTGATCGTACTTTGACGAGACAGTGGGAAAAGACGGTTTGCCGAATATTCTATCGTGACTGCGCTGATTTTTGCTAGTTTGTTCGGATTGACAATTCGACATTAAAAACATTGGACAGGATTTATCTACTTCCTTTAAGTTAAATGTTTGACTAATTATAAATTGGTTATTCTTTTAAAATTTGTCATACTCATAAATAATTAAAATACAACGAAAATGACACGACGATTGGATTTAAGCCGAGTACAAGTAAAACGTTTACCTGTTTGCTCTTTGTTTAGGAGCCAATTGATTAAAACATACATACATCTTAAAGGTGGACTTTAGAGTTAGGGTTGGTCCATTCCAGTTCTTAATGGTGTACGGTCACGGGTTGTGTTGTTTTTATATATTAGGACACATTTGACAATTTGGTAAAAAAAAAAAAAAAAAAAAAAAACAACAATTTGTAAGAGAAAAATGATAACAAAAACAATTGGCTTAAAGCAAGTACCTTAAAAAAGAGGATTCCTTTGTTTAGCAGTCGATGTGCAAG
>JAOYSI010003484.1:0-15109 GCA_025775065.1 Hiodon alosoides
GTGGCAATGGGACTGAATGAAACATCTGAATTCAATGATTAAGAGGTGTGGCCCAATACTTTTGTCCATATAGTGTATTTCAAGTAGCTTTACCTGTTTTATTTACATTCTCTGTGGAATATCTTATAAGGATCTGCTATTCAAGGTTACCATAGCAGTTGTGGGGTGGTCATGTAGTCGAGTTTGACGTGAAGTGACATCACCCCCTGGAGTCGAGGCAAGTATATGATTGGTTGCTGTGTTATGGTTCCTGGCTGTGCTGAAACTGAAACTGTGCCTGTCACATTAGTTTTTCACTCTGATGAATTTATAATACTTAGACGCTCAACATGTTTTGCACGTAAAAGTGTGACTATGCAGGAACAGCCAGTGGTGGGCAGCGAGTAGCATTTTGCTACGGCTGATTTGCGTTGTTGATCATGGGGGAGCCCAGGATGACTTACAAACGGGCCGATGAGATATTTACCAGGTTTCTGGTAGAAAACGCTCAGTCTAACAGTCATGTGAGAGATTGGCCTGACCGTTCAGGTTTGGTTGATGCACAGATATGCAGGATACAGTTTTTCCCTCTACACTACAAACACACACCAGACAATCTCGGCTACCAATCTTCCATGGGAAACACTTGTAGGAATTGGAACCAAGTTGCCAATTCTTTATACAAAGTGCAACAGTGGCTTGCTCATCTTTGAAAATGTAAGATGTGGGAATATATAATAGATTTAACTTAGGTGGGGGAAATAAAAAAGGAGAGTGCATCTGGCCATGAAAGTAAAATTGCTTGGGCTTTTTTTCCATTATGATTATGATTATTATTGTTTCTATTCCCTGAGAGGCACTTGTTTCTTACCTTAGACTGCTGTGACTCTGGGGTTCACACAGCCAAACCCATTTGTCACGGTTCGATGGAAAAGTAATCAAAACGAAGCTAAAGCCCTTTGGTGGGACTATCAAACTGATTTTACCCTCCGCAGTAGCCACGCCTACTGGTGTGTCAGTGACCAGTAATGCCCCAGCTAATTTGCATATAGGGACTGAGTGCACAAACACAGGACAGATTTACAGACGTTAGAGGCAAGCCTGAACCCAAGTACATTAAAAAAATAATTTTGTATGTCATACTCGTGCATTCAAAAATGGCTTAATGTAAGTGGATGCAAAAGGAGAAAGCTCTTGCTGAAAGTCCATTTGAATGTGCTCTTGCAGTGCTAAATGTATTTACGGCCATTGTACTGCGATATAGCCCAACATGGAAGTCAGAAGTCTGACGATACATTTGTTTGTACAAAAAACCCTGCCTCTAGTGTTTTGAAGCTCTTTTTGTCATTTAGTGTCATTAATTTAGGAAACGCATGTCATAAGACAGGCCTTATGGCGTGTTAAAACACCATTTGGCAACTCATTAACTTTGATGAGGACTTAATTAATATGGTAGGTCTTACAGAAACATCAGAATCGAGCATGGTAGGCATCTGCTTAAAAGTACTGATGCTTGACACGGCACTCGAACTGCAGAAAGAAAATCGGACTTCATCAGCTAACCGAATCATGCAACACGTGAAATGTTAGGCTTGTAACCTTACTCATAATAGCCTGTTGCGGTATTCATAGTAATAATCATTAATTAATCCTTATTTCGTTCATTGTCTTCCAATGATGACCAAGCAATGAGTGTCACTCAGAACATTTGCTTTTAAAAAGCTAGCTTCAAAGAGTGCAAATGTATTAATTACCTGCCGTTGCTCTGCAGTGTTTATGTATACAGACATTAGCATAAGTTGAACGTATTTTATAAAAAGCGTATTTTCAAAGAGACGTCAAAGAACCATCTATGTTCCAACCTGGGATAGAGGACGATGGGTCCAATGCGAAAAGGAAAAAGAAGTGCCCTTCATTTTGACATGACTATAGTTTGCGGCTATTCGATTAAATTTCCTGCATCAGCAAAATATTTAGTGTTGCTTTATGTGTATTTTAACCATAAATGCAATTATAAATTCCCGCGTAATATATAGATCCATAAAACCTGGAATTTGCTTGTAAAATTGTTATTTATTACCTTTTTGAGAATTGGTGACTCATCGACGGAAAGTAGTTTCAGTTTATAGTCTGCTGAACGTTTTATTTTAGGGCTGTTTATTTCAACTTTTAATTTCCATCCTCAGGTGGTAGCATTGAAAGTTAGTCGACAGAAGATTGAGTTTGCCATCTTAACCTTGGCGGAGATTTTATTTAATTTTTGAATATCAGGAATTAGTTTTTCTGCTGTGGTTCTTGGGGTACCACCTCCTACCTTCCTGCACCTGCCTCAGATCTTGTCCTGTTCCTTTTTATTTTTTACACCCTTTAACATGTGGTGCCCTGACCGGGTCTGTTGTTCCAAGTTAATAAAAGCTTGTTAATCCGTCATATGAAATAAAATATGACAAAGGGACGATGGTGCTTCAACAATCTGTTTTAAAAGAGGCATTTTGTCAAGGAATTCTACTTCTCTTCATATATAACAGTAAGCAATCGGTATTGAGTAATGTCAGGGTGATTATATTCGGTACACTGAAGGTGAACAACACATGCACTTGGCTAACATGGCTAATTCCCTGCAAGATATCGAACGGAAACTACATTACTTCCCAAGCCTTTAGAAGGCAGTCTGATATTAAACTTGCATGGCATTACATTTAAAGTGTTTATTTTCTCTAAAATTACTGATTCGTAATAATGTCAACTGTCAGACAAACTATGTATTAGTATCCATTTCAAACTATTTCCCAATCATAGAAAAATGGAAACCATAGCAACAATATTGCCTTTCGTTAAATATGGTGTGTCGGGGGATCCGTGACTCGATATTATAACGATATCGTTGTTCTTGACTTTCTGTTATTATGCAGCTTATTTGAGAGCATATTTAATTTCGATCGTCATATGCAAGATCATATTTTCACAGACGTTCTTGTCATACATTTAAAAATCTGTTTACAGTCTATAATAAGGTAGGCTTCTAGTGATAAAATGTGGTAGAGTTCCTCAAGTGCAGTGGTTTGTGTGTGCGAATTTCACCCGCTTGGCTGTGAATTGTGCCTGACAGATGTTCTGACATTGAATGTTGAAGGGGTGTAAAGTGTGATTCCTAAACCCTCTGCACGCAGTGCAGCAGACACATAACTTGCTGCACATGTACGGCTGAATCTCGGAATCTCATTACAGCTTTGATTAAATGTGAATCATTTCATTTCTTAGGAGGTGTAAACTGTTCGTTGTTTATTGGGCTGTTGGTAGTCCATTAGTCTAATAGCAATCTATTAGTTTAACCAGTTTTTAGATTTTTATCATCATTTTTTTTAAAACTAGTGTTACCCCATGGCCAAAATACATCCCCCAAGGTCATTGGATTTGTTGACCAGAGGCAACTCAGAATTGTATTATTGCGCAACCAGGATACTTTTTGATCTCACGATGGGTGAACTACCAAGGAAAACTAAAGGGAATTATTAATGAACATGCACGAGGAGTTTTTAAAGAGTCATCCAATGACAGCAGCCCACTCGAATAGTGAAAAGGCTTAGTGCGGGGGAAAGGGGAGAAATTAAACAGTTTACTCAATCAGGTCTCCAGTTGTGGAGCTCAGGCCCAGGAAATAATGGTGCTGTCTGCATCTCTAGACTAGTTATTCCTGCACACTCCCGCGTCGTTTCGCGTTGCGGGCGGATTGATAAAAGAATAAAATATAAACATTTCAAGTCGCGTCATTCAAATGTAAATCCGGTGACCATTTGAGACCGTTTCTTCAAAGCGCCGGGCCGTTTTGAAGTTTTGATCTCGCACCTGCCTTTGTCTCTCACGAGAAAGCCTTTCTTATCTCTGTGCAATTATGTCTGCTGAGAATTCCGCTGAGGTCTGGGGGTTCCTCTGTTACTCAGTCTCCTGCGCATATGTGCAACAACAGAAGATTTCTTGCTTAAAGAGGAAAAAAAATTCTATGGGTAAAATGATAAATCCGTTTGGTTCAATGGCCAGTGTGTATAGTTTGTGGTATTGTAATGGCTAAATAAGTCAAATGTTTCTACAGGTTGTGTTTTTCTGCGCCTCCTTTCATTAAGTGCGTGCTTTAACGTGCCAGTGTCCTCTCATCGGAAAGGTGCTGCCTGCGTCTAAGCTCATTATGGGGACTCTTCCCGTCACGTAAAGGCAAGGGTGCATTTTTGGATGAAGCGGCGTGATGGAGATTGATGAAAACATCTGAGATGGTCTTCAGTGGCCTGCCTGGCTGTCCTGCGTTCAGCGGGCAGAGACCACGGCATGGCAGCTAAGGCAAAGTGCACTCGCTGCCCAGCTCCAACGTGCGATCACTTAGGGCCTAGGGTGCACTAGCAAACGCTCAGTGCTAATATGAAAATCAGCGGCTGATGCGCTTTTCTTTTGGATTTTCAGTTTAGGCCGTTTCCAGTCTTAGCACGTAGTACGAAACAACCTGTGCTGATAGTTAATGAATAGAAATATTCGTAAATCTCTCATGAATGGAAATGTAAAGTTTGCTGCTAATGCAGCAGCTTAATATTCTTTTTTTAGCTCAAGGGCTGGTTCAGATCTAGCTGGAGTTGATACAGATTTATTGGCCATAGTCTTTCATCTTATTTCCTGATTTGCATGTTAAATATTCCAGCAGCAACTAAAGAATAGTTAAAAAGCTGATGGTTAAATCAGTCAGTAATATCTATGTTCCGATGTCTAATTTTGTTTCTAATGGTACCTTGGCTTTAACTTATCCCGGTCTCCCTTCATATAAAGGCTTACCCAACGGCAGGCCGTCTGGCACCACAGGCATTCCTTTTGGAAAGTTTTCAGAGATGATGCTCCGCGCGCCCCTGGTCCATCTGCCATGCTCCCGACAGCGCTCTCTCCTGCAGGTCACGCAGTATGACCCACAGCACAGTGTCCGGGGCGGAGGCTAGGGGCTCGCGGCTCTGCAATGTTGGAAGCCTCACTTTCACTCCTCATTAAGTCGTCCAGCTTTATGGCTTAATTAAAATGTGATGCGGGGAAACAAAGCCCCCTTTTATGCACCGCGCAGGTCGTCTTTGTTTCAGTGTAGCAAGGTGGGGAGGTTACTGACCCTTCAGAGAGTTCTCTGCACATTTTACATTTTTTTGAGTACGTTGGAACATTAAAATGAAATGTTGTCCAATGATTAGCGATTGTGTCGAGGCACAGAGGGGGTGTTTAGTCAGGGGGGCCATTGGGGGGTGGGGGTCCCTGTTCAGTTTGAAGAGCCCCAGCATCTGTGATCCTTTGTGCTCCGGATTCATTGATGTTGCACTGCTCAAGTGGCCGAGCAGAATGCCATTTTACACCAGGCCTCTTCATCTGTGTTTCAATGTTCTTTAATAGTGATCAACACTCATGGGCATTGTGGGTTGACCAGGAATAATACCAGACTTCTTTAAAGAAAAAGCCATTTGATACACAGTGTTTTATCATGGTTAATGTGAGAAATATTAAAAGTGTTTTTTATATTGAAATTAACACAATATAAAATGTTTTCTTAGCATAATTTCTTTGTCATAGTCATAAATACAACACATTGAAGTGATATATACAGATCAAGAAGAACAGAAACCGAAAAGGACTAACAAATGTATTGAAGCTCTCTATACCATGTGAAGATGTTTATAATCATTTTAAAGATGTTTGATACTAGTCATATATTTCTAGGTGCTGGGTGTTTTCTGATTTGTTAGGTCTCCCAGGATCCTTTAGATTTAGGAAGGATCGATATTAGTGGCAGTAATTAAAAGGCATTTCCCCATTCTTTGACCTGATTTATTTTGGTCCAGATTTAATCCCTGAAAGAGAAAGTTTAAAAGAACTAATAAAATAATAAATAATAATAATTTTTTTTCTTTCTTATTAAATGTCTCCCTCTACTGGAATTTCAGTAGAATTGAGTTTTCAATCGTCATCATTTGCTTGAAACATTTTCTAAAACTAGAGGATGAATAATTCAGTAGAATTTCTGTTTTCAGACATGTACAGCAAGTGCTCTTTTGACTCCAATTGAATTAGAATACTTGTCAGTTGCTGGAATAAATGTGCCATAGTATAAGGGGATTTTACAAGACAAATTAGTACATGTTCATGTTTTTTAAAATGCCCTGTTCGGATGCTCTACTTAAATGTACTTATTGACCCACTCGGGTATTAATAGCGTGTTCGGGAGCTGTTAAAAAAACCGGGTAATGTTTTTTTGGACAGAGCTGAGGCCAGCTTTACTGGTGACCCAGAGGTCAATGGGATAGTCTTCATTTTTATGTGTTAAAAGATCAGTCTAGCATTGGAATTCTGCCTCGCGACATATTTGAGCCAGTGTGGAGGCTGGACTTTGGAGGAAGTGACATGCTGGTTATGTCAACGGTTGCATTGCTAAACCAAGCTGCTGATGGTAATGGCAGCTGTGAAGTTCTGTGCATGACTAATGATTACTCATGAGCTACGGAACAATTTGTGATGCAGTCTTACATTTTTGTCCCGTTATATGTCCTGTTTACTTATAATTAATGACTGTTTAATTAATGCTTCTACTTTGTTTCATGTTTATTTACAGAAGGAACTGAGCCTACCACGAAGAGGGAGTTTGTAAGTACAAGGGATTTACAGGCATTTGGCTTTCTTCTGGGCTTCTTATGTGTACCTGCGTGCATGTGTGGATGGGCAGCTTGTTTCAATCTTTCTGGTTTGTTTGTTAATAACTCTGCTTCCCATTGTGATTGTAGGTTTTACTCGCCGTACCATTTACCAATTCATAATTTACTCATTCCTACTCCCTAACATTCTGCTGAGCATAAATTGTTTCTGAATTAGAAAGGTGACGAAAATGGATGCCCCTTATTTTAGTTTGGTGAATAGGATATGATACACGAAGAAAGGTCTTAATTAGTTCTGAACAATGCTGTATGAACTCTGTATGAATCTATCTGATAAACAGAGGGTATTGTTAGGCTGAATGGTCCCGAGCCAGAGGAAAATCTTCTCTTTTAATATATTGAAACCATTGTACATTTTTGTGTTTAAATCAGTTTGATAGATTTTCAGCTAGGAGAGGATATGAGCTGTGAGATGTGGATAGTGCATGTAGTTTCCTTTTGTGACAGCGGCCATCTTGGAATCGTGTGTTTACTTTATTGCTGGTACAATTCTCATACACTTTTTATCTCCTTTGTTGTTGCTCATTCTAGAATCTTGAGACACGCTGTGTTTTATGATGATGATATCATGTGACGTTTCCTTGGATCCCTGCCCTTGGGTTTTATTGGCTATATTATGAAGCTGTGAAAGTAAAAATTTTATGTATTTATCAAAATGCTAAAAAAAAAAACTAAAAATTTTGCTAATTGAAACTGTTTGGCATGCTCCTTCTGAGAGGATGGAACGGAATTCTTAGAATAGAAAAGTGTTTCATATAAATCTATGAATACAAACTAATTCTAAGGAAAAAAATGGTTTTCTTCTGTCAACCAACTACATTTTGAGGAAAAATTAAGAGATTTTGGTTTATTATTGCTTGATTTAAATTAAGCTTAATGCTAGGGTGTGATTTTATATTTTTGTGGATATCATTCATCATTACCCTTGTAATTAATTAATTAATTAATTAAAAATAAGCTCCTTGTAATCGTTCATAACACTATGTATACACGTATATTTATGTACCTTGTTGGAAAGGCCTGTCAAACATTTACTTCCGTGATGTGTTGAAGCTCTGCCTGGTTCTGTTGTTTGCCGTTACCTGGTTGCAGACCTACACACTCTGATTTAGCTCCCTATTTTGGCTTCCTACGGGGAAGGAAATTAGAGAGGGATCGGTAGCCCTGGCCCTCAGACTGTGTGTGTGAAATGCAATGCGTCTTATTGCCTGCTGGCCGCGAGGCACAGTGATCTCATCGGGTGTCCATGCCACTGCCTTTCCTGGGGTCTTTAGTCCAGCTAGGGTCGCAATGGAAACGGAGTCTCAAAGTGGCTAAGAAAACGTGGGTTTCAGAATCTGTGCAGATTATTGCATATTTATGTACCGTAAACAAATAAGTAATAAATGACTAAATCCGATTCTTAAATGTATTTATTACATGCTGGTGTGATATTTATGTACTCAAAGAATGTGTTATTTTTTAATATTTATCACTTTATTACCATTTTTTTTTTCTGTCACCACAAATCCTACCAACACCCACGGGGAGGGTGAGGTAGTATGGCTTGTCTCCTCCAATCCTAGTAGACGCCTTCAGGCCACCCATCTCTTTTCCATACTGCAGACTAAACAGCCCGTCTGCGCGAGGTGGTACTGCAAACCTGTGGAGGCCTGGGAAGCCAATAGAAAAAATGCCCTGCCGGATCAAATCACCCCAACATGTGTGGCGTTCTGCCGATCTTACACCGCCACTGTGCTTTCCCAGTCCCAATCTGTATTCAGACTGGCAAACCCCCGCTCCGAGGGCTCAGGCTGCGTTCAGGCAAGCCCTTTTACCGACTGAGCCACTTGGGAGGCCCGAGTGCCTTATTTTTATTCATGCTGACTTCTTACAGTTGTTGTTAGATAATAGTCTTTCAAGAAAGCTCCACACACCCACAGCAGGGGACCATATCCTCTGCTGTAAACCAGATGAAAATCACTCCTGTCATTGGCTGTCAGCTGTATACTTTGAAATGGTAATTAATTTGTGCAAAAAACATCACCATAAATCTGTGTATTTGATCAGGATTTGTTGAGTAAACAATGATATGTTTGGGTTGTTTGATATTGATCTACAAGGCATCTTCTCCCTTAAGGTAAAAAATTCATGAATTTCCATTTGGTTAATTTTAATCGTACAGGAATACAGGTGTCGCCGAGAAGAGTGCTTGTCAAGACGATTCAGTAGCATTGTTTGAAAACCAGATTCTGGTACTGGAATGGTATGGAGCGAATGAAGAGGGTTATAATAAAAACGCAGTCTTGGAAGTTCAGTCTGCCAAAAAAAGTACCATTGCTTTTCAGACACCCTTGTTTACACAACGATTTCTCTAATAGCTTTTCGCTGTGCCTGCAGAACACCAAATTCTTCAGAAATTGGCCATATAAACTTCAGGTTTGCAGCACACACAGCACGATAGACGCAATGCAGGTCTCTGATTATCTTGATTTTGTTTTTGTGCCTGTCTTTGGTCACAAAATAATTTTCAATCTCTGAAGTCTTCCATTTTTGGTGTACGAGAGCTTCGATATGCACTTCAGCCGGTGACATATTTCCGCCTCGGCTGCTGTGCATTATCCGCACAAACGGGGAGACCCTTCCTTTGTAGAGGTAGGCCCAGGTCTGAGCAATAGCACGACCCTCCACTCATCTCGTTCTCTGTAATAATTTGAAGTTATGCGGTGACCTGTAACTTGCTGTTGCTGTTGCTGTGGTTGCTACGCAACTGCGATCTCCTGTGCACTTTGGTACATTGCGCCTTGTGGGAAGCTGAAGAAACGCTTCCCATCGGTGCACGCCGTCACTAGCCACTCTGGGCTTTGCTTTCAGTGCTTCCAGTCTAACAAACAGGGCAATCAGTGTTGATTAGTTTCTGTAATAATCTGCTGTAGGATGCTGTTACGGAAGTGACGTATTATTATTCCCAATAAAATGAGTTAAAATTCTTGACAACGTCGCTACGTTATGGTTTATGTTTGTTATTGATGTGGCCGAGCTGATAATTAAACCAAGATGGTAATTCCAAGATGTATAAAAGGATTAGACTTTGACGCTGCAAAGTGTAACGAAAGGTTTTGGCTATATTTTAGCCAGCGACCCAATAAACTGGATCATGTAACACAGTGCCTGCAGTTTAATCATTGTTGTGCCTGCATGGCCTTTGATGCGTTCTCCTTCCTCAGGCCTGTCTCACCGGTCTGACTTTATTGTGTGCTCGGGGTTATTCGTGGGAAAGCCAATGAAATGGAAGTTATCTGAGACCAAGGTCCCCATAGTAATGGTAACGGCACATCACGAAGGTCACGTCTCTTCTCAGATACGCCCACATACGCCCTGTTGGTTAAGAAAATCATGAAATGTGAACAGATGGCACTTGAATTGTGTAAAGTTTTTGACCTGGTAATCTGCTTTGTAGATTATTTTATTTTTTTGCATCAAGCTAGTTTTCCATGCTAATAGTGTTGAAGAATGCAATATAAACCGGTGCCTCACGACTCAAGAGCCGGGCCAATGCCTCACGAATAGTGTATGCATTTCTGTCAGAATGGCTGTCCACAATACAACCTGCAGTGTAGGTGGTTTTCTGTAAACGTACTTGGTAAACTCCTGGAAGAGTCTGAGGCTGGCAGGGGTGTAAGATACTTTTTCCACACTGCAGTAAACAACTTCATGTTGATCAGCATCGGCAATGTGCTGAGTGGGTCTTTGTCAGCCATCCGAACCCTGAGCGGTTACGCGCAGGTAGTGGAACGGGAACGGGCGATTTATTGTAAATTTGGAGCAATAATAAAACCAGGTTATCTGAACCGGATTGGAGACCCTTGTTGGACGTACCGTTTGTTCAAAGGTTAGAGGATGGACATGAAAGAAAATGTGTTGTGTGTTGTGTGTGAAAAATAGGTCAGAGCTGTAATTGGCAGTCGTCTAATTTTAGTTTTTATTGCCACCTATTTTTATAGTCACCCCGATGACTTTCAATATCAGGCCTTGTGACAGACATGAATGAGCCAAGTGATCACGATTACTCCTATTTGCCCAGGAGCCGACATGTTTCTGTTTCAGCTGCTGCTGTTATAATTTCTGTGTCCCCCAGCCCTCCTGCAATTGGCCAAGTGTTGGCCTGTACTGTTATGATGTCACTTAGTGGTGTAATTCATGGTGCGACCTGCTGTAATTGAGGGGAACAATGACTTGGCAGTGTTCATTGACAGGTATGATCCATCTAAAAAGGTGAAAAGCTTATAGGATAGCAGTCAGAAAATCTAAAGCTAAAGTAGGGTAACGTTAATGGTTATCGTGCATTTACTTAAACCGAAGTTGTTTGTTCTGATAAGCTAGTGGGATCAGGCATTTTGCCAGTAATCCCTGTAAAAAAAAAAATTTTTTTCCCCAAAACATGTTTTATTATTTTCAATTTTAAGCAGGAGCAAACCACTGAAATGGCAGAAGAATGATGGAAATTTAACAAGTTTGATGTGTCAATCATGGATCCACCAATTGTAATGCTGGTTTTTGGCATCGTTGTCTCTGACAGCTCTAGTTTTCAGCAGAATTAACATAGGCACAACCTAGGCTTGTTTCAAGAGAGGGCTTGTCTCCCATCCGTAGAGGCCCCGTTTTGTTTGAAGTGAATGCAGTTTGCGGTTCTCATCGGGAATATAGGCCATTTTGACTCTCAGTGTAGAGAGTCAAAATAGAGCATGGCAGAACGCAGTGAGTGGGGGGGGGGGGGGGGGGTTGTACACGGATGAAGTTCCTGTCATCCTCTGCATTCGGTTAGCACCTTGGTTTTAGTTCTTCCCATGCCTGTCTTCAGAGCCGAACGTGGCTTCTTTTTCGTGTCTGGGATGAGATTCTGTATGGTACTTCTGTGGCCCACCACATACTTGTACTTGGGTATGATATGATCGCCTGTCTGTTTTGACAAAGTGCTTCTGCTTCAAGGTTTTACGTGGGTCCTTTGGAATTGCTCATAATGTCACCCGTCTCGTGTCAAGTCATTTTAATTAACGCGTAGTGTAGCGTGCAGTAACAGTCTCTCTAAACTGGACTGAGCCTGTGAAACGGGGCTTTGTACAGACTGGGCATCCTGTAGTGTATAGCGCGGTAACTGGTTTGTAACCCGTCTCTCTAAACTGGACTGAGCCTGTGAAACGGGGCTTTGTACAGACTGGGCAAAGAGGCACATCAAAGGCAATTAATTCTTCTTTGCACACTTAGTTTTTTTAAATACAATTAAAACCTCCTAAAGGGCTGCAGTATCAAATAGGCCTCACAGGTGAGTCATGCACTAATTCAGTTGTTCGCAGACTCAGAGAGAAGTGGAGAGTGCTTTGCATTTGACAAGGATGAAATGTTTCTCTTTGAAGAGGAAACGTGGTCAGTACACATGCATGCTTACCACAGTTTCGTGATTATCGTCTCATTGTACATTTCTCAAAGCTTTTCTCTAAAAAGTCAAACGTTTAGTTACATGGCAATACTTCTGGGAAATTGAGCTCATATAATTTTATATATAATAATAAAATAGTATAACCAACTGGACATTGATGTTATTAAGTGATTAGGAAGCTGCATGATGTTGACTCATAGCAACAAAATCTGGAACGCAAACGGACAAATACAAATGCGGGACTGAAACTCTCCGTTTTGTAGTCTAAATTTACCAGTGTTTCTCGGGAATTTCAGTAGTCTTTGTGTTACCATGTTCGAATGACCAGCTGGATTATTAAATAGTGGTGCATTAGCTACCAGTGTCATTGTGAATGGCATTCATTTTGATTCGTTTTGGTGTTAAGAATGACCGGGTTTAGTTTTGAATATTGTATTATGTTCTTTTTTTAGGTTTACTGTAAGGGTTAACAAATTAGACTCTATGTGATGTTGTATTCACTGTGGGATAACTCAGTTTTTGTGGCTTAATAAATGAGAAAATAAAAATATTATTTGTCTAATATGTTTAGGACTATTTGTGAAGTGACCCATCTTCATTCAGTGAGAGAATTAGGGTCCTTTCCTAATTTCCTCTGCTCCACTGTGAGATAGGTTGGCTGCTGGAAGTTTCTGCTGTGAGTCAGATTAGAAATGCTGGCTTCTCTCAACTACAAAAGCAGGATAAAAAAGAAAAGAAAATGAATATGGTACTTGTGTGAAAAATGTATGTACAGAAGAGTACATCTAGCAGAGATATGATTGATTAGGCTATAACAGGAGCGTCATTCACATTTAGAGTACCCTCTCTAAATGTAGTTATGATGGTTTGGGTCCATTAGCATCACTACACCGCTGAAACGCAATGAACTGTTGAACACAAAATGAATATACCATTGGGGAAACTCGTCTTTTCCATATTCTGGTCATTGTTTATATACAGATCAAACTGAGCGAATTAAGACTGACCCTGGAATTGGGGAAGGATAGATTTTTCAAAATATTTCCCTTGTGTTGCATAAAACAGAGTCTGGAAGACAACTACTGCCAGTTACAATAAGGGCGCTTATAGTAAATGCTAAACCCGTTATAATGGTAACTATCTTTGGGAAATTCAGTGGAATAGCTTTTAATGTGCAGTCATCACAAAATAATCCCGGACAGAGCCTGGACTTGCTTTATGGGCGTCCAAATACTGAACCCTGTATTCCAGGAATCGATCGAGAACTGCACTCCACACAAATGTAATTGTATATGTATAAATCACACGCATATGCGTTTGTGGTTTCAACATCTAAAACTGAAACTAGTCAAATGAATCTTGTGGCCTGTTGCGCTGTTTAGAGGATTTAAAGGTGTCCCCAAAGGAAATGCAGGAAGTGAATTCTGTGTATCATCATCGTTTGCCATTCATTTGGTTGTTCCTTGAGCTCATATTTGTAAATGTTGACTGGTCCATTTTTCCTCTGCTTCTTCTGACGATTCTGCAACTTTTAAAACTTGAAATAAACATTTTAGTTGAGGCAACCCCCCACCCCCTCAACCCCCCCCAGAGAATGCACGAAATTGGAACCTTCCCTGAGAGAGTTCAGTGTTCTAGGTCTGCCCTAGTTTTGCTCTGGGGGTTGACAAAGACAGTTTCTCTCCTTATACCCTGGTCACTGCCTCCGGCTCCTATAATTGTTTGCTTTTAGACGTAATGACCTCTGTCACCCACAAACAATCTACCTGGCTTTATTAAAAATGAATGCTCTTTTTGATGGCTACTATACAAATAAGCCGTCCTCCTTCTCTTTGTTGACTCTTGTTAATAAGTTTTTGTGTTCTTTCCAAAGAATAATTTTGCCTTTGCTCCAGTCCAATTTCCTGCTCTGCTGTTAGCCAAGGTTGTAAAATTATTTATGAGCCGTTGACCATTTCTGCACTGCTGTTGAAATGTCAGCTCTGTCTTTGGCTTATGTTGGAGCATAACGTATCGACTGACAAAACAAACACAAGGTTTAAAGAATTGTGCCGTTGTTTTTAAATCGCATATAACAAGCAATGGTGGACTCTGATTGGAGGAGGAAAAAGTTGAGAGATTGCCGTGACCAACATTGTCACCCGACGTTCCCCTATTGGTCATGCATGAATGAAATACCTTTACTGAATTTAATTTGCAGCATCTGTTCTCCAAAAAAACCCCTCAAATTTAACCTCAGATTTTTTTGTAAAATACTGAGAACATTTTGAGCCCCGTGCCAGAACCTTTGGAAAACTGTACAATGAAACGTGTGTTCTTTTAAACTTTATTTGAAACTATTTTAACCCCTCAGTATAGGGTAAATAAGTTTTATATTTAAAATATTTATTTTACAATAAATCCATATGGTTTTGTATTAACTATTGTAATTTGTGACAAACTGGGAATGATTTGAAAAAAAAAAACTAACAGATTTGTTCCTTCTGGAGGTGCAGCTCTATTGGTGTAATATATGATCTGCGATTTGGTTAGCGCATAATGCACGTGAGATATGCATGTGCATTCCTTACTAAACGCAAGCCTCCATTTATAAATATGCGCCGAGGTCTTTGAGAAGCAGGAGGGAGAATAAAGCCGTCTGAAAATGAGGATGATAAAATGTGTTTGGAACAACTAGGGTGAGGATAAGGTTAAAAGAGTTAAAAAAATAAAATAAAATAAAATAAATATTTCCCATCGATCCGTCTCGATGACAATGGAATCTCCCGTTTGTCTGCAGCACGCACACTGCGTCCCCCATGAGCAGAGACCCCGACATGCATGTCAAACATATGCATTTTTCAGATCGCTGTATAGCATGTGTGCTGGGAGTGCTGTTAGCCCTGCTGTCTTGACGGACCAAATCCCCATCAGTCAGTAGAATGGGGAGGGGTGTGTGTGTGTGTGTGTGTGTGTGTGTGTGTGTGTGAGTGAGAGGGGTGGTGGGGGTAGG